>JAHZMU010002726.1:0-38531 GCA_027743725.1 Rambutsinella grinnellia | reverse complement strand
GAAATACGAACTCATCTCCCATCTCTCCAGCCCCTTTTGGATGGTTTATTGGAGAAAGTTTTCTTGGAACGTGATCCATTGTCAAGTTGCGTTTTATATAATCATAAAGCAATTCAGGCAGGAGTAGAAGGTATCAAAAATCGGATCGTTTACGCTTAACCAATAAATGTCGTAATGAATCGCTTGAGCTATTGAAATGGGTTGAAAAATATTACTCTATTGCGATAAACTGGCCGTGACGATAAGTTGGCCCAAAACAAATTCATCCAACTAACTTTTTTGATCTACCAATTAATTTTGTTGTTTACTATAAAACCACAATTAGTGCAAATAATAAATAAACTTGAAAGCATATTTCGTGCTAAATTGGTTTTTGATTACATGGGAAGTAGTTATTTTAATTAAATAAAGAAATAATTGGATTCACTGTATGGTGACCAAACAATCCAAAGAAAGTAAAAAAGAGTGTCTTGCTTGATTGATGTGTTTCCAAGTTTAGTTACAAAATAATTTGTGCACCATTTTTACTTCTGACACTTTAATAAGATACGCTACTCATTTATCTCAAGCAATGCATATCTATAGTGTGTAAAATATTTCTATTCTATTTCCAATCATACCTTCAATGTTACGAAAACCTCAAATAGTTAAAATAAAAAGTGACAATCAAACAACTCAGATTGGGAGAACCTCTTTGTTAGCACGTGTAATAGCACACCCACTTATTTAAATAGGTAAACTTATCATGCGACATGACTAAATTTTTATAGGTCTGGAATCATTTAGATTTCACCTTTCTTACCAAAACTTTCTTACTTGACTGTGATAATGTTGCCAAACGCAATTGAGGAGCATTTTGCTCACGTTCGCGTAAATATAGAGTTAGATGAAGTCTTACATATTTCTGCGCTTGAAGAACCACCTCAATCAATTGAGACCAATCGCAACCAAATATCAGTGCTTACATTACAAGATTCTTTAGATATATCAACTCAAGCTTTCCAAAAATGGCAAGCCAATTCATACTTGGAGGCACACTTAAAATTTTTAAAGCACGCTAATATTTCACTCGACCTTACCGCGAGCTCAAACTCAGTTAGAAGACATGGCATTGAAAATGGGGTAAGCGAATTAAGTTTCAACTTTTTGCATTTCTGATTAAACTAATTGAAAATGAAATAACTTAAAATATTTCAGCATAAGTTAATTTTCTGGATACTGTCTGTGCTTGCAATGGTCAGGTCATTTCAGGCTATTAAGGAAGACATGCTTTTAAATTGGGGTTCAGCAGTAGAACGGCGTATAATGTTGCTCAAGTCCACAAACAAGGCCTTTCTCCAAGTATGCTTTCTATATGTAGTAACATTTCACCGACAAAAGATCTCAGTTGTACTCAAGGATTTGTTGGAGTGGAATAGCATGCAAAAGCTAAATACAAAACGTCAGGTAAGGTAGTTCAACACGTTGTAATGACATCAATTAGCATGTCGGTATATCTTGGAAAATTAAGCAAATACATATATTAGTTTGCAGGGGCTGTTACTCTTATTGTCGGAACAATATCAATTATTATAGCTATAATTGTGACCATTGCAGCTTCATTCGCGGTGTACGAAGGCAATCCATCGCTTACAGATGCCTTGCATGGTAGAGCCGCAGATTTGCTTGCTTCATTTTTCTTATGGTTGCCCGAGTATACTTTTGAGGAACAAGAGAATATCATTCAAAACCTGACAATTAATATGTCAACACTTTCAACAGATTTACTAGGGACAGTACAAATTACTTTAGTCGTAGTAGAATGGATAAAGACAATGTTAGTGAGCGACATATTACTTTTTCTGGCCGCTACAATGTATTGTGTCAGTCAAGAGTTTTTTGAAACCTTTTCAAGCAATACTTCAAGCACTTTTATTATAAGGGAACAGATTTGGAAAATGTACCATCATTTAAAGGAACTCACAACTGATATTGATTTAGCGTTCGGATTACTATTGAAGTTTGTTCATTTATACAACGTGCTATATTGCTCTTATTTTGTTTTTTCTTACGTACATGGATATATGCCTACTTGGCAAGTATTTCTTAATAGTATTCTTGTTTCAAAAATCGTATTTGCATATGTTCTATGCGCCAGGGGAAGCATTTTGGTAAGAAATTTTGTTGTCTTAAATCTAAAATCTTCAATGAATAATTATTAGTATATTTAGTAATCTAGTACGATGAATATTTAATATATCAGATGCGCAGCTTCCGCACATGGATTCATAAAAACTCAGTATTTAACGATAATTGTTATGTGGAAGGTAAGGCCCTGTCCATTACAGTCATCCTGGATGATTACACATATAATCCCGTAGGCGTGGGAGTTTCAAGCTTTTACGTAAACGATATGTTTCTTGCAAAGGTAAGACTATCTGTTTGCGTCACTTGTGTGTCATGATTACTCTATTAAGTACTATTTATTAAATTTATTAGTTTTTCGGGTTGGTTGCGTCTTCGCTGCTTATATTCACGGATTACGCCGAAAGTTTATAGACACAATAGAACAATTGAATAATATAATCAATATTTACAACATGTCACATCCGAGTTTTCCGATACAAGGTCGTAATTACGCTTCTACACATCAATCTATACGTCAACCTTCTCCGAAGCTTCAATCGGGTTAATTTGAATATACATATATAAACAATATTCCAATTTTAACTTGAATTTTAATATATTTTTGTTGTTTAGTTAAATTTTAACATGCGATTTACAACGATTCTGGCTATTTTATTAATGCTGATCGTAGCAATCGAAGGAGACAAGGTGAGAATTTAAGTGAATTTGAATTCTTGTAAACGTGCCTGCAACATATTTTTGCAATTTAGGCTCCACCGCCACCTCCCAGAACCGGAAAAATAAGGGATGGTGGCTAATAGTTTATGACAAAATTCTCAAATAATTTTTCAATAAAAAATATGTAGATTTTTCTAATAAGGATCATACTACATAGTATAATTAATAATATTTCAAACGAAATACTAGTCGAATCAAAACCAAATTATTCCACCTGAGCAATAAATTTGTACTTATTACTTACTACTGTTTACTTCTATTTTACACCACTCTGAAAGTTATTTGAAGAATGTACATTAAAAAAGCCAACCTTCATCACATTCTTCATCATTCCCTCCTGGATATAATAACTGGGAGTAATAATGAGCCCATTACTTTCATCTTCCCTCCCTTTCCATTCTCCTCACAACCATTTTCTCTTGTCATTCCTCCTCTCACCACAAAATTAGAAAGTTGGCTTGTCTCTCTCTCCAGTCTCCAGTATAAAAAATGGTTCCATTGTGCTCGTAAATGCCAGTCAGTCTCGTCATTTATAGTCCAGCTTTTTCAAGGCCGTTGCATTTTTCTCTCCTATCATCTTCCATTAAGGATCTAATCCTCGATAGACTGCATTTATCTCACTCCCCTTGGAATGTAGCTATTAGTAAATGTCCAACTTAAATCACCAGAGCTTTCACCCAAAAACTTTCTACTCAACCTTTCGCTCTAGTTGAGCCATGTCACTATTTCCACTCTCAAATCAAGGACCAAATCAGATCCTTGACATGTACTTCTGTCGCAAATGCCACACCTATCCTTTCAAAACAAATGTTTCATGCTTCATTTCTCATCTAGCACAAATTTCTCAGTCTATTAATAAATGAGGGTCCAATTATGAATTAGTCGCAGGTCCCGATTTTTTCTCAAATAAATGGGGACGACGTGCAAAGTTTGTGTAAATTGTCTCAAGTCGTGGAGAGCTCTTTGGAAAAAAAATCAAAGCAACCGCTGTCGTCAACCAGACGCCATTAAACAATACACATTCCGGATTAAGTGGGATTCTTTCCCCTCCCTTCGACTCCATTTATAGCCCAGTTGGTTCCATTTCTTTTGTTCGATAAACTGCTTTGTGAACGGAACGCTGCTCCTTTTAATTATGAAAGGTTTTACATTGTGAGCGGAAAAAGAGGGAAATGTGATGAGAATGTTGCGTACGGAACTACTCATCTCTCTTGACAAGAATGTCTTTTAAAAGAAAAGAAAGCACTTAGACTTCTCTCTCCAGAGTTCTCTCTACCGAACAAGCTTTTAGGTCTAGGAGAGAGAGAGAATTCTTGACAGAAGAATGGATGATGGGCTCTGGCTTGTAGCAGAAGAAGATTCTTTCTGCGATGATTTCAGTTATGAGAAAAATAGACTTGCCGCACCGCTGGAAGCGAAGCTTTCTCCATGTAAATGGATTTAAGTTATTCCATCTCTTCCAGCCGCAATGAAAAACCGAGAAAAAAATCGTCAAGTGCTAAAAATCATTTAAATATAGTAATCCACTCGAAATGAAAGTTTTCCTTAATAAAGAAATATTCAATTTACTTCATCCGCTTCATCAAATTCAAATACTTTTGATGGTCATTCCATTTCCTCCCTTTAATTTTCTTCTCATCTCCGCTCCCCATCATCACAGATTGATATCGGGTATTGAAATGGAAAAAGGGAAAGTGAAAATAGACTCCCCGATTTGTTATTATTCCTTTGGAGCTCCAAGTGGAAAGCGATTCAAAACCGGTCAGCTTTATACGGAGGAAATTTATTCATGCATAAAAAATGAAAACTAATCGCCCAAGAATTTTTCATTTCATTCCCAATTCACTTTATCCCCGAGCCAAAAAAATTCTTCATGTCCGTCTGTCAAAAAGCTAGGTCCTCTCCTCAAAGCAACAACCTCTTTTGTCAGTAGAAAATTATTTTGTCCGTTGAAAAAAAAAACAACTAAGAAATGATTTACAAACTGGATCTTAGCCAAACACATCTGTCCTAGATATTTACCATTTCCTAGAGACTTCATCAACCATCATGTGTCATTTGGTAAAATCAAAAACGTGACTTCCAACCAAACTACGCTTCACCTTTTGTACGTGTTATCATCTCAATTTAAAACAGTTAACTTGCCCGCTTTTGACTTGTTCAAATTCATGCCACGGATAGTTTCTCTTCCTCACCCGCATTTTACCTCTAAACTCTTTTGATGAAAAAAAATCAAATAATCAGCTTCTTCTCTTAATGAAAAGCTTTTATGTCTCTCTCCTTCCGTCATAAAAGGGACATTCAATTCCAACTTTTTTTCTCCTCCTTAATCCTTAAATGTGAACCTCTCATTTCCCTCCTACTTCATTTCAACTGACCTAGAAACGCGTAATCCATTTAGAGAGAGATGAGAGAGAATGCATTTTTCTACGGGCTTCCTCCTCCCATCCATCTTACTCAGCTTACAACTTTATGCCGTTTCCTGCCAAAGAAAATAGCAAAAGCTTGTCCTCCTTCCGCACATGGATCATACAACTTTCTAGTGTAGACACACAACTTATAGATTTTTTCTCTCTGATGAGCTCTCTCCATCCAACCTCCCATGCTGGTTCTGGTTTCTCTCTCTTTTGTGGATCACTCAACAAGAAAAACTTTCTTACAAATCTCTCTCTCCCTTTCACCAATAATTGAGGAGTTTTCATACAGAGAAAACAGATATGGACTGGGAAAGTTCTCTCTCACTGGGACTCATGCTCACTTTGCAAATCGCTTCATTCCATTTCCTTCTACTCGTGAGTTATTTCATGAAAGTTGGAGAGTGTAGAAACTTTACTAGCTCTTCTTTCAGAACAGGATGAAGCCCGAAAAATTATTGGAAAATAAAGCCACAAAAATTTTATTATCGGGATTTATCAAGTTTACTCTTTTCCGCACTAAATCAAAACGAAATTCTAGAAAAACCACTCTTTTTATCAATTTCCTAAATAGATTCTTACACGATATTCAAATAAAGTAATTTAATGAAAAGCCACTTCCATATGGCCCATATCCACCCAAAAACAATCCAATTAATCCACTCACTTTCTTTTTCCGAGAGAGAAAAACAATTCCCAGCTTCTTCAATCAATATGAATGAACTGGTGAACTAGTTGAGACAAGGGTGAAAGCACACAAATATTTTATCGATGCACATTTCATTTCTCTAGTTCTCCAAGAAATGACGAAAGATATCCCATCTCTTCCCTCATCGATCGAAGGAACATCAGACGCAGCATCAAATAGAATCCACATTTGTGAGCTTTCTCTCTCTTTCCGCTGATGAGAAAGCAGTTTGAGATTTTCCCCGGAAATGGTACTTCTCTCGGGCTCATTGTCTTTCCATATCCTATGGGGAGAGTGAAGTGGAATCACGGACATTTTATTTTGCAATTTTTTCCAAATAATTTTCCTTCTCTATTTCATCCTACCATCTCACTATAAAGAAAAGATGCAACTTTTATATCTCCTTTTGTTGCAGAGTGTGCCAAAAATTTTCACACTATTTCATCACACATTCTCTACCCATAAGAGAGAATAGGAGATGCCACTTTACAACAACTACTCCATTTTTCCTCAGCCAATTCTTAATATTTGTTATATTACAGCAGCTATGGAAGAAATGGCTTGGAGAGTTTAGTCGGTCAAATTAACTCGTCACTATGTAAAGGCAATTATGACACTGTTAGTTAATAGAATTAATTATAATAAAAAATAAAATGCATCTTTACGTGTTAGATATTTTATGTGCTTAATTAAACTAAAGTTTGAAAACCAACTATGTTATAGAAGTGTAAACTTATTTACACCTGAATAAAGATTATCTTACCTTGGTGGGGATGAGGCTTACGCGAATCAAAAGGCAATTTTTACTATTATGCATATCGTCATGTCTCTTCTCAAGTTTTCTCTGGGTATTCCTCATGCCGGCACTTGAAGACAGTAAAGGAACCGAATGGACAGGTCTTGATTTTAAAATTAAAAAGTTTATATTGACGAGGAGCAAAACGAGCTCAAACTTAAGGCTAATAATGGTACTATATAGATTTCAACTTGCGGACCGAGGCTAACGAAAAGGTAGACGTAACTGAAGATGCAGAAGATGAAAAGGGTAAAGTGGTTATCTTGATGTGGTCAAACTATTACGAAAGGAAAGGGGATCAATTAATGGAACTAATAAATCGAGGGAAAGACTATGACCAAAATTGTTGTGAAGGGGTAGAGGTCACACTCGACAGAGAAGAGTTGGAGAGGGCCACGGCTATTGTGATATTTCATTATTTTGGAAATTTAAATATGTAAGTTTTATTTAACTGAAGGCTACTAATATGCATGAGTTACCCATGAAATTGGCAGAACTTTCGTGTAGTTTAAATTCAATTCAAGGAAATTAAAATTTGTAAGATCGGATTTACCAAAGACTAGACGTCCTGACCAGCCCTGGGTTCTTTTTGGGAAGGAAAGCCCTCGCTTTTCGCCAGGCTTGAAGCCATTTAACAAACTATTCAACTGGACAATGTCATACAGAACAGATTCTGACATTTTTGCTCCATACGGAGAATATTTACCATTGGATAAGGAAATTGAAAGTATCAAAGTGAGTGATGTGCCTCTAGATATTTTTATTGGGAGGAAGAGTGGACTATTAGCAGGAGTCATTTCAAACTGCCACACACCAGGAAAACGGGAAGAATTCATAAAGCGACTGAAAATAGACGGGAATATGAGCGTTGACATTTTTGGAGGTTGTGGGAAAAAGATTTGCGGAAGACTGAATACTAAATGCGATCATAACAAGTGGTGGGGGGAGCTTGCTGCTAAATACAAGTTTTATTTTGCAGCAGAGAATGCGGTGTGCACGGACTACATAACGGAAAAGTTTTGGAGAACGCTACAAATTGGGATGGTTCCGTTGGTTTATGGAGGAGGAAATTATACTCGGTTTGCCCCACCAAATTCCTACATTGATGTGAAGAACTTCAAGTCAGTTAAAGATATTGGTGAATATTTAAAGAAAATAGGTGAAGATAATCTTGAATATAAGAAGTATTTTGCGTGGAGGAAGAAATATCAAGTAAAGATTGGGGAGTGTTGGCAAGGTTGGTGCGATTTGTGCAAAAAAGTGAAGGACTTTAGGACAACGTTGGATGAAAATAACAATCCAATTGTATTGGAAGAGTTGTCCCGTACTATCGATGATTTGGGGGGATGGTGGAGTCATGCAGCCGGGGGCAAAGGAGACGCTTGCAAAAATCCTCCCTTTAAAACTAACAAAAAGCTACGAATAACGCCAAAGCAGACAAAAGTGGGAACATCATTTTCAATTCAAGAGATTATGTCTGGGGAAGTAATTCAACTACTAAAGCAAAATGATCGAAGAATAATAAGGTACATTTGGGATAACGTTTTACTTGAGCCACCTTCAGAGTTAAAGTACAACTTGAAAAAACCAAACAAAGATCCTTCAATGGGACAGAGTCTATTTATTCGAAAACTACTAAAAGATATGGTATATGGTAAATATTATATATAACCCGGAAAGATGCTTTTAGAATATCGAATTACTAAGTTATTATATGATTTCTTTAATCATTTACAGAAAGGAGGCTTCTTTGTGGAATGTGGTGCACTGGATGGAGAAACTCGTTCAAATACCCTTTATCTGGAGAAAAGTCTTGGCTGGAAGGTACTATAATATGACCCTCGAGTAAAAATTCTTTCAAAGAATATTCTTTGCTTGTATTTATTTAATTACTTTTAAACTACACCAGGGTCTTCTCGTGGAGGGAGATCCCAAGAACTACGGTTTGATGAAGCAGAAGCACCGGAAAGCTTGGATATCCAATACATGCCTTGCGGTCAAGCCGTTTCCGCACCATGTAAGAAAATGAAGTATCATGCCACACCTTTGCAAAATCTTTGTAATTCCACTTAATTTTTATAGGCCCGTTTCATGCAAAGCTTTAACATAGGAAAAATCATCGACCCTAATAACCCAAAGGCGGGTAAGGGCCGCCAAGTAACTGTAATTCAGTGTATACCGTTATACACTCTCTTATCAGCTTTAAACGTGACTACGGTAGATTACTTTAGTTTGGATGTTGTGGGAAGCGAACTCCAAGTTCTGAAGACAATTCCTTTTGACAAATTATTGATTAAGGTAGTACGGAAATTAAAACTCTCCTTTAATACTTCTGAAAGCATAAAGCATTTACCCCTACATTCTTTTTTTTTCAGACATTATCGGTAGAGTTTGCTCACACAACTGAAGGGAAAGATGAGCTGCTAACTTTTATGCAATTGAAAGGTTACGTTATGCTCGGCATTGTTAGACATCCAGGTGGCCTTGCAAATGACTTGATGTTTGCACACAAGAGTGTGTGAAGGTCACACTGTGTGGAAGCACAAAAATGAGCTAATGGATCGAGTAAATACAAATAGTCTTGAAAGATATTAAATGGCATTAATCGACAATCTTTAATTCAGCAAGTTATTTAAACTAATTCAGTTTTGGCTTTTTGCAAGCATTCCCTCTCCTTCCATTTTCCGTTTTCCACCATCTTCCTAAGTCCTTATAGACCTTCCTATGCACACCTGGCGTTTGTTTCTCATTCCTAAAATACTCTTTAACCTTATCACACAATCCACACCAAAATTCCCATTCCAAAACTTGAATCTGGTATTTCCTCCTCCATTCAAAGTATTTCTTGTATTCGTTATCATCCTTATCTAACCGTTGTAAATAATTTGCCAACTCTTTTGGTCCATGAAAATCCTTGTAATATATAAAGCTTCCTTTAGGCGCAAAACTTTTGTAGTCTGCCCCTCCATATGCGACTGGAACCATTCCGAGCTCCATGGCCCTATAAAATTTCTCAGTAACGTAGTCGCTACAAAGGCTGTTCTCTCCAGCAAAATAAAATTTATATTCCTGGGCCAAATCCGCCCAAAATCTGCATTTATAGCTATAACCAAAAAATCCCGGTGCGCCACATCCGCCATAAACATCTAGTGTAATATTTCCCTCGTTTCTAATCTGTTCTGTGATGACCTCTCGTTTCGAATTTGTCTTGCAGTGGCTCACAACAGAAGTCATCAAAGATCGCTTTTTACTTACAAAGTCATCTAATTCAAGCCCATTAATTTTGATGTCCCCATCTTGTGGATTTTTTAAAGCAAAGTCTCCATGCGGAATAGGAATATCTGAATCCATACGGTACGTCATGGTCCAGTTAAACAAGCCATTGTAAGGCGTAAGGTCAGCGGAGTTTTGGGGACATTCCTGACCGAATAGAACCCATAGCTGGTCTTCCCTCCTTGTTTTTGGGAGATTTCTCCTAAAATATATAGCATGTTTTTATTTAAAAATTTATATAAAGGGTTAGGAACGAAGACTTATGGTATATTTAAACCGTTCCTTTCAGTAAATGACTTACTTGTTAATAAATTGATGGTAAATTACAATGGCAGTTGCCTCGTTTGCTAAACTACGGTCACCAGTCATATCAACCCCTTCACAACATTGGCGTTTTTGGAGCTTCCCATTTAGGATGTAGTTGGTGAGGTTATCCCCTCTGATTATCTTTTGCATGCGGGGATATGCGCGCCTAAAATTCATGGAATAATATTAGTTTAACAAAAACAAATTTAAATAAAAAGTTACTTATTTTACCAATATTCCGGCATGTTTTTGTATTTCCGACCCCACAGAATGATTAAAGGACGCGATCTCATTTCTCTCTTTGTTGCTAATTGTGATCTTAACATAAATCTTGGCTGTTGTTTAATAATGACCATTGGCTGTTTAGTACTATGTGAGATTGCATCGTAAGTGACCCCATCACTTATATGGATTCCGGGATCGAAATCGTCTCCTGAGATATTCATTGAAGATGGGACACTTGTAAGGTCGAACTTCATCATCGGCTTTGACCCAGCGCCAAATATACGTTCGGACAATCGGTGGAAGACGAGAAAAGAGATGATAGAAGCTAGAATGAACAAGTAAGCCCATATTCGTTTACGTGGGCGAAGCAAAGCGATGAAACAGCTTCTCGAGAATTGATACTTTTTCGAATACTTCATTATCGACCTCGCAAGTTGGGGTTGATAAAGATGCTTCATTAACTAAAAGATGATTTCATTTTTTAAAATGGATATTGTGTAGTGGATCTTTCTTAACATTTTGTTCGACAGTGCTAGACATCACCCCAACAACTTACTTTCTAATAGCCTTCTCATTCCAAAATTTTTCACAGAACCATATAATTAATTATCAACATATCTTGAATTTGAATTACTCTCAATCCTTACACCAACATAATAGGAATGAAATAGATAGAAAATCTTTATACAAACATTAACATTCTTGTTTGCACCCGAAATCCCAAGAAATTGACAACGCAAGCCGTTTTTCTCAGTTTTTCTCCCCAACTTTACTTTCTCTTGCACGCCTAAGAATGATGATCGCATAGCTTCTTTCTTTAACTTGTCATTTTTATACTACCATTTCAATATCACCGTAAGACGAGTTATTTTATATTCACGTAAAACTTTTCTAAGAGGGATAGAAGGTGCAGAGAAATTGAAAAAGGAATCGATTTTTAAAGACATTGTCGCCCCTTATATACTCTCTTGGCACAAGTCCTCGTGTTCACCTCCAAATAACTTTTACTAGGTTATTAAATTTACAACTAGCCGTCACCCTCATATTCTTCTAGCAAGAGCTCCCATACAAAGCTCTCTAACTCCTTTCTGATTGGGCATTAATAAGAGTTAGAAAAAAGCTTTCTGAAACTGATTACCGAAAAGTAATCGCTAATTTATTACCAGCTATATAACTGCTCCTCCACTTTTATCCAGCTGCGCCCTTGAAACAACGACTTACTTAAGTGATCAGGAAAGTGAGAACATCTTTCCGCACTTGAACTCTCTAAAAAATGTGTGAAATGGCGACTTTCTCCAGACATAATTTACAACTTTACTCCCTTCTATCTACAACTTGAAATTTTGCCATAAAATTCTACCATTTCTTTTTAAATCTAACAAATTGGGAGTCATCTTTCCATATCTGTCCCCACCCATTACACAGTATCCTATAAAGAATAACTTTATCTTATTATTGCACTCCGAGTCAAAGAGTCAACCATTCCATACTTCAGTAGTATTTGGTTTGACCCCAAAATCTGCCCATTGTGTGCCCATGTCATTCCATTTAATCTATGTGAAAATTACTCCCAGTCTCTCCTCATGCACAATACAATTCGCCAATTTTTTTCACTTCATGCCCACCAGTCACTTCATCCTCTACCCAAAAGCATTTCCTTTTCCCCCTCTTATATATCTTCATAAATTTACGTTTCCTTTCCCTTCCTTCCCATAGCTATTGGCAGATGAGAAAGAAACTTTCTCCTTCAAGCCCTTCAACTTGGCACTCTCTTCTTTTCCTTAAGCCTTTACCATATGCATAGTTACATTTGCTGTGAATGCAACTCTTTCTCCATGCAACTCACATTCACACTCCATGTAATTTGGCTGACAGAAAAATGGTCTCTCTCTCCTTTTTTATATACCATTCATTGTAGTGAAAAGGAAGTAGAGAGAAAATCACTGGTCTTTTTTCCTCTCTCTCTTTCCAAAGACTTTCAGACGAAACAGCTCTTTCCTGTTTCTAACATGCCTTTGGCAACACCATCTCCCCCTTTTATATATGAATGAACTCGATTTTTCTCTCTACAAATGGCTTACAGTGCCCATAACACAGCTCATAATGGGCATAGCATTCGGGGAAAACAAAACGGGGAAGGAAATGACGGGGATAACGATAGCAAACAAAAACAATATGGATTCATCATACTATATGTTTAGGATTAGAGTACCCGCATACCGCGTTTTTTTAAGAGAAGAAACCATTTTCTGATTGCCTCACAAGATACCCGCGTATCCAGTGACGAAACTGGTGTTCACCAAGTGTGAAAAAAGTTGAGATGGTGAAAGAGACCGGAGATATTGAGATGGAGATGAAAAGGAGAACGCTTTTTTCAGATCTTGTTTACCCTTACGGTTTTGCTTTTTAATATTTTTCTCTGTGAATATTGCATTGCGGCTAATGGAATGCGTGTTTCCAACACGCTCGTGGCGTGATAAGGAATCAGATATTGGTGATGGTGCAGAGCATTTCCCGTGCAAAAGGATTTTCATGCACCTGCCATTAATGCTCTTGAAAAGAGCATCCGCCTCTGCAATGATTGCAAGCAATTTCTAAAACCGGAAGCATTTGTAACAGCCGGCTAATGTAAGAAATTGTATAATTTTCCTATGAAATCTGGTAACTTGTAGAACGAGCATTAACTACACCTGCACATCTCAAATATTGATAAGGGCTTTCAAAGCTCATCAGTAGCTTTAGCTTTTAGCCCCTCTTGTGCTTCCGCAATAAATCTTTTTCGGTCAAGCCTGACGATCTAAGCGAATGGGTCATTGCAAGTCCGGTAAAATCAAACAAGCGACACTGTAAAACAATCAATGTCATTACCCCGCAACTTTCTCCTCAATCACAATCCCGGAAGTAAACACACTCATATATCAACCGGGAGAGAAGGTGAAGCGACTACAAATTCTGATCTTACAAAACTCATCTTTCCCCTATTAATACAGAACACTTCTCCCCCTTTTTATGCTGAGCCTTTCCCCATTTTTATCCCATTTTGGGTACTCCATAAAATAGCTTGGATCACGATTCTCTTTAAGCTCAAGCAATATTTCTTTTGAGAAAAGAGAAGAGGAAGCAATCCTCTTGGATTTAAAAACGCTTTGCAATAAACTAAACGGGGATGAACCAATAGATGCTTACGAGAAATGATTGGTGAGGTGAAATCTTCCATATAAATATCGTATTTAAGGATATGACTCATGTCCAACTCTTGAGATAAGCTTAAGCACAAGCTATAAATAATATTTTAAATCCAAATCCAAAAATTCTTAGAAATTTAATTATCAAATTTTAAATTAAAGTCTTCTAATATTTATCAACTTTTCCCTGATCGATTTCTGTTTGCAAACTTTCCCCTATCATATCTCACGAGGTTCTCCCTTTCATCACATTCCCACTACCTCTCTCTTCTCAGAAATAATAAAGTTATTTAATTATATTTGATGAAAGGCAAATAAGCGGAAAACGAGGCTAAATATTAATAACAGCTTGAAAAACTCTCCCCTCCTTAATGGAAGGTTGAGCTAGCTAAACCAAACATTTGATTTGGCTTCTCTTCCATCCTCTTCCAAAATACTCTCTCTCCAGAATTTAAATTACAACACAATATATTATGAATGAGGGAACGTCTTGTCTGCATCTAGTTTTTAGCCACTAACCACCATAACAGATTATCCCCCTCGAGCCCCAAAGCAGAGCCAACGAACCAGCCAAATCAAAATTAACCATTAAGTTTTGCCTGAACCCCTTTTCATTCGAAGCCACATAATGTTTCCTTTGCTACATTTGTATCTACATATTTGGTTCTACTTGCTTATTTATGTATAAGCCAGCAATGCTTGATTGAATGACCCTGGATACATACCATCATGAGGGATTGATTATAAAAAATATTTAATTCCAATTACGAATGTTAAAAGCAAATCGTGCAGTAATCGCCTTCAATATTCAGTAAAATGCCCATTATATATAGAAAATCGTGTTTGCTAAGCTTCATATGCGGGGGTATTCTTACATATCTGATAAGTATCAATTTTACATCAACTGGTCCCCCCGATTCAAAGTTTATGAAGACGCTCACAGATATAGAAAAGTTAATTGACACTAGTCGCAAAGAGCAAAATCGCTTAGAAGCATTACTTGAAAAATTAGAGTTGAGAAATCAAGCAAATGTAGATGTCATCGATTTAAACCCAACCCAAACTATTTCCGAGTGTTCTTGTGAAAGACCATTCTTCTACCCTCCGCATAATCATAGGAGGTAAAACATGAAATTGGATATACATATTCTTTTGCAAATTATTACTAACGAATTAAGATTAAATTAAATTAATTATTTTATTTAATACAGACTCACCCTATCCAGTTGCAGTGATGAAGGAACGTTTCACACCACAAGCCAAAAAGTCGTCACATTTACTATGTATTATAACAAAAAATTGGACAAAAGCAGAACAGCCTTGTATAAGGAAGGGATTGAAACAAATCTGAAGAGAATGAGGGAACTATATCCCGGGCACACGATGAGACTTTATACTGATGTAACTCTTGAAAAAGATTATTGCAATTTTGTCTGCAACAATTCTGACTTATTCTGGTGTGACATAAGGAAAACGCCTAACTTGGGTAATTGACAATCGGCTTATACCAATTATAAAATATCAGGATTTTATATACGGGAGAAATGGTTAATTATATTCAAAAACTTGTATTTTTGTGTAAAAAATTAGGGAATATGTCCGAAATGTACTTTCGCACGTGGAGATTTTTAACACTAGGAGACCCTACAGTTGGGCATTTCCTCTGTCGAGATTTGGATTCCATCATCACAGAAAGGGAAGCGGCTGTGGTAGATGACTGGTTAAAACTTAACAAGCCAATTCACGTACTGAGGGATAAGAAGATTGATCACAACGCTCCTATATTAGCAGGCCTTTGGGGAGCAAGGAATGACCTGCTTGGGGAAATAACTGCAACAAAACTTAGAGACCAAATCATTCGCGAAAGCAAAGTCATGAAAGGACGATTCAAGCAAACTGATCAAAAAATCTTAAGAAACTTGATTTTTTATCCAAGACGAAAGGACATTGTCGCATATGACAGTTATCATTGTAAATACTGGAAGAAATTTACGATGGTTCGACCATTTCCAAAACAGAGGAAGAATAATGTTAGCGATTTTACTGGAAATTTGCTGCTAGGGAGGAGAAAGTACAATTTATCTGTTTGCCCTGATGAATGCAAACCTGTGTATGGAAAGGATTGGAAGTATTGCTGAAAACGACCTTCGCAGATCATATAAGTATCTTATTGTTAACAGAAAGTTCAGCATTTGAATGTAAGTGTTATACGAAAATGTAGTAACTGATTCTTATAAATAAAATATAACCTAATCCAAATGATGTGCATGGCTATGGAACAGAGAATGACAAAAATAACCAAGCTAAATATTATGTAACATTTAAACTTTAAAAATACAAAAGTACGTATTTTATGTAAATAAGTTAGTATTGACTATTTAAATAAGCCAATGCCTTCTTTTCTCTATCATTTTCACCAATTGCATTCATATTTTTCTTCAAGCATTTTCAGTGCAATCCGCACCCATCAATGCTGTACTTACACGTGTGTACTTTCCTCTAAATGATTCAAAAAAATCCCAGCTTCGCTAACCAGCAATGTGTTTAACCCTAGAAGAGATTCCTAACAACATTCATGTCTAATAACCATTTTCTATCCCATCATGTCTGCAAACACCCGGGCATTCCCTTGAATAATGGCAGAGAAGACCCCTCACATGTGGTAAATACCTCATTATAGTCTTGCTTAAATGGGATGGTTTAGATGTTGATGTGGGAAAATTCGTATCATCATCCTTCGCATGGCCACTTACAACTTTTATTGGAATCGATGAAGTTTTTAGAATTCTCTTGTAGCAAAAGGGATCTCTCTGAGATTAAAACTTGAAAAGGTTCTCAATTAAATTTACGATGAAATAAATTGAAACGAACAATATCATCTTGCTCGTAAATTTTCAATGAGATTGTCCAAAGCGGAAGCTAAGATTTTGTCCACCAAGTCATAAATGAATAAATGATTTTAAAGGAAAGTTTTAAGCGAGGTAATCTCCACAAACATTCTTTTCATCGGTCCGATGCCTTGGCCAAGAACAATCTCTCTTGCCTTTCTCGACCTCTTCTATCTCCCCAAATTTTACCTTTAGCTCCGTAATAAATTATGTGAAATGAGCCGGAAAAAGTATGGCTCTCTTTTGTTGTCTAATTAATTGTAATAAATTTTGCTCAAAAAGTATTTTACGTGAAAGGCTTTCTCTTTAAAATATTCTAAAGTGTGAAGTGAATAGTGTCAGGGCAAAGTTGGGATGAAAAATGCTTTTAAAAAGGTGGATTTTATAAAGCCATTTCGTTTGGTCATGGAGGGAATGAAATTAGCTAAAGTTTAAGTGTTATCATGAGTAAAGATGACAGAGTTTTAGCTTAAAATGAGAATTTAGGATGGCCTTTTTGGCTTTAGAATATCTTGGAAATATCTTTTTGCCCTTCCCCTAATGACTATGAAAGGAGAAAGCACATTCAAGCTTTTTTTATTATGAAATTAATCATTTTCTAGCTTAATTAAATTACTTGTTGCTTTCACCTTTGACCCTATCCAATTCTAATTACTAAATCAGTGTTAAATTCATTTAAAACTTTCGTAATTTATTCCACGAAATCGAATTCTAAAAGCTTTCTTCTAAATCGAAATAATTGCATACAAACTTGTACTCTTGGGAAATTGATATCACTTTCTTGATCCACCCGTATTCTAAAGAATTCCAAGTCTCATCCCGTTTGCAAAACTTGTTAGAGGAGAAAACTAGAATTTGAAAATAGTATTTGAGAGAGTAGCTAAAAACTTGTTATTTTTGTCTCCCAAGCACACACTCACGCACCCACGTACACAACCACGCAGTATGCGGAGGGAAATCAGAATAATAGGATTTAAATTGCAACTTGTTCAATTCTCTTCTCGGATTTTCTCCTCAACATTCCATCCCATAATATATTCCGTTGTGAATTGGATGTAAAATTTTATTTAAAGGTAAAGTTTTAAGCTGGTTAGTTCACATCGGTTTCAAGTCCACTGGACCAGAAGCTTAGAGTTTCCAATTTTATAAGCAAAATGGCTAGAAAGAAAAATCTGTCAGTCGGATTTTACTCGGAATCTCTGCTTCAACTACAGTTATTAGCTCAAGCGTAATCTGAAATGCGTGGGTGAATTTTATAAAATAATTTAAATCTTTTTTTCAATGTCATTTTTAAGGTCAGTTCACAGTAAAATAGGAGCATTCTATAAATGGCTTCCTTCTGAGAAAATCTCAAAGGCTTTCCCTATTTTCTCTTGACTGCTTTTTCACATGATTCGATTGATGATACGAGCTATTATTGCCTGTCACAGGTAAAAAGCCCAAAAAGGGAAAGTGGATTTTTTGCATCCAAATTGCTTTCTCTTTTTTTCTTTTGCGGTTTAATAGAAAAAGCATTTCATTCCATCAGATCTTTTCCCGTCCACCGGGAATCATTTACAGATTCCTCGCCTAAATAAGAGGGAAGTGATTCTTGATTTGATATTCTGAAATCCTTGAGCATGACTTGAAATACATTTCTCATAAGTTCAAACATTTTTCTCAGAAAAAAGCCATTAAGGAACTTCTAGGGCCTAACAAACCACTTATCGAAAGCTCTTTGTTTCTTGTGTCATTTTAGCTGTTTCCAAAACTCTTCAAGAATAATAGTTGACAGAGGAAAAGGCATTGTAAAATGTCTCTTGACGAGAAAAGGGCCATCAAGAATGGAATGGGTTGTTCAATTCTTTCATTTTTGATCTTTGAGAAAGCAACCCGTCCATTACGACTATCATCAGATTCAACTTTTTGATAAATTTTGCATGAATTCTACGAAAAGAATTTGAATACGAAATAAGACGGGTTCAAGTGGAATTCACATATGTCTGAAGATAAGATATATCAGATGTCACTTTTTTCATCAGTTTTCCTGTCACAAACAGCTTTTTAGAGAGGGGGATGTGTAGCTATTTTAAATATTGAATAAAGCGGAGAGAAAATTAGAGAAAGTAGCGTTATATTTTATACCAAGGCTGGTCAGACTAACAATTGTAGAAAGCTTTTTTTTTATAAAATTCAACATATCCTGATTTAATAAAAGGTGTAATGGAGAAAGTGGGAGAAAGTTTATATTTTTATAGAAATGCATAAAAGCCTTTCTTGTGGCATTCCCATATGACTTGTACATCTTTGTACTTTCACCTCGACAGGCTTCCGGTATTCGGAAAAAGTGCTTGTTATTTTGGGTATGATTACGTGTTGGAAAAAGTCAAGAGGTTGTAAACAAATTGGGAGTACTGTAAAAAGTGGCTTGAAACAAGTTTTGATTTGGTGTACGCCATTTAGTACACTTTTTATGAACGAGATTATTTAAATAATAGCAGGTTGACTGCAGTTGTTAAATTTGCTGTTTTTGTAAGTTATTTTTTATAGAGCTAATTTGATTTGAGAATGAATTTTTGTTTTGCTTTCCCAATTTGTTTCTGAAATTTGAAATTGGATTGGAACGAAATTTGTATTTTAAAGCAATTTTCGAACCAATTTTAGAAGAAAAATACTTGGTTAATTGTTCTCAAAATAAGAATTTTGAACAACAGATTTTTTAAATTGTGAAGAAAGCTAAAAGCTTATAATGGTTTTAAAGGTCGAACTAGAAAGACGTTTTTAAACTGTCCAAAATATTTAAAATGATATCAAAAGAAGCGGAACATTTTTACATCCGGCTTGTCACCATTTGCTCCCACTTTCACTTCATTCCTCATTCATTCAACTTGAAAACTAAGAGACTCGAGAGGTTTCAAGAACCCGGTGACCTTCTCTTAGCTTATTTGAATAACGCAATGTCCATTCTATTTCTCATCTTTTTACTATCTCAATACACTATTAGGTCAAAATTAGCCCGCTCGCTTTATAACGATTCCCAAACGGCAATTATCACATTATGCCTCAATATTGCCTTACTAATTGGGTTAATAATAGCTGTGGTCATCGTCCGCAACATTTTCTGGGAGGAGAGCCTAGCTATTTGGAATCAAGCTTATCAATTCCTTAACAAATTTCAAGGTAAAAATAAATTACGCATTTGAAACAAATTATTTACTAAATAATTTTTATAGATCGCTACGTTAAAGACCGAAGGCGTGATTTTGGGCCTGACATCTACCTGAAAATTTTAAAATATGCCACATCCTCCTTCCCATTGATGACCATCTTTAGTTTTATCATAGCCTGTTTCGTTCCCCAATTCCCTATTTACCCCTCTTCCCTTATCTTCGTCTACAACTTATCATTTTGGAAATGGTTCCCATTCTTTGGCCTATTCCAACTCTACGTTTTCACTCAAAATAGTCTGATAATAGCTGAATTTATTATGAGAATAATTATCTTCTCTCAATCATCAATACTCATCCTTAAAGAGCCTTTGCCAAATCAAAATGGCTTAACAAAGGCATTCCTCAGGACAGACCTGCATTCACTCAACCTCTGCCACTGCATGGTCTACTTTGCTGCCAGAATCAACTTCCGGAATCGCATCGCCCCAATATTCATGCTCATTCTTGTCTCTTTATGTTTATATTCGAATTGCTTCGCTATAATTTCCCCACCTCTGAAACCATCCATTATAGACTTTATGATGAGACTAAACCTTATGACGCTTTCGGCCCTTGGTGTTACCCAAATCGAGATTTATTCTAGACTTTCGGGAGCATTTGCAACAAATTTTCGTGCTCTAATTACTCAGCGGAGGGCTAAAGCCACGAACCCCTTTTATCGGAAGGCCTTTAGGGCCATTCCCCCACTTAATATTTGGATTGGAGGCTTCACCAAAGTGAATAAATTCACTTCCCTCCTGGTTATAATTAACATTGTTAGGTTCACAGGAAGATTGCTTATTCATATTGAAGGCATTTCGTAATTTATTAAACTATTTTATCACAGTCATTAAATGCAATATAAAAATGAGTTATATTAAACATTATCTCGCTTCTGTTCATTCTCCGGTTCACTTTCACTTTCTTCGTCCTTCCTTAAAAAGTCTTCCAATGGCAGACCTGTCATTTCTCTCAGATTAAAAGCTCCAAAAATTATAGCGATGCTGAACAATCCGAAGGTAATATATTGGGCTGAGCTAACGACTAAAAAGTAGCCAAATTATTAACAAGTCTTTCAAAACTTATAAATAGCTTACTTGTCGAAATGTAAACAAACTGGGGAGCAAGTATCCCCCCTAAATTCCCCACAAGAGCGCATATCCCCATACAACTAACCCTGACCACTGTCGGGAAACTTTCAGCAGTGAAGCAGGACAGCACTGCGAATCCTGCTGCGACAAATAATCTCACACCTAAACACAAAAGGACTATAATAATAGGGTACTTGAGTGAAAGCCTTGTCCCTTCTTCAACCCCGATTAGGACTAAGAGGAGAATGGATGAGAACATTGCAAATCCGATGATTGTTTTTCTCCTTCCGAGTCTAAATAATTAGAATTTTAGAGTTAAAGATTACCGTTTTATAAAAATAGCTTACCTATTATTAAAGAGAAGTCCTGCGAATGACCCTGGAAGGCCAACAACCCCCATGTAGAAAACATTTAGGTATGGATCCCCGCTTAAATTCTTCATATTAAAGCTAATCCCATAATAAATGAGTTGGGAAGCAAACCACGAGAACATTAAAATGAGCAATTGGGATCTATACTGTTTGTAGCGAAAGATGGTAAAAGATGGACAGCATTTTGATAAGCAAAAGGTGCCTTTAGCAATAGATTTCTTTCTTTGATAAAAGTTTTTGTTGCTTTCATCATTGCTTGAGGTTGTTGTATAGCTTGTTTCGTCTGACTCGGAGTCACCAGCTAAACTTAGTTGCTTCTGAAGGATTTTCATATCCGACGGATCTGGCGGAGGGCGACCATTCCATCTAGCTATTTGCTCAAATACTTCTAGAGCATCTTGGGTACGGCCGTGGCACAAGAGCCAGCGGGGGCTTTCTGGCATCCAGCTAAGAAATATTTCATGAAAAAAGAGAATAATGATAAGCTAAAGTGTCTTCTAGACTAACCGATAAGCGAAAAATATGAGGAAAGCTGGTAGTGAAGTAGCCCATACTAAATGTCTCCAGCCCGGTAACAAATAACCAGCAAGGGCAAGTAGCATTTCCCCTAAACTCCATAAACTAACACATCCACACACTGTTCTCCAGCTCGGTGTGAGGAATTCCATCAAATAGTTGAGGTAGACAACGTAACAGCCTGAGAGAAAAGAATTTGTGGAATTTTTTCCAGATTACAGAGATTTTCTTGACCTTTGCTTACCTCCGACTGCAAATCCAGCGAAGAATCTAAATACACAGAAGGAATATGGATCTGGAGCCCATCCAGAAGCAAATCCAAATATGCCCATTAGAAAGCAAAGTGAGAAGTGAGCTAGTTTTCTCCCATATCTGCCACGTGTAAAGTGGAATTAGAAAAGAATTTTGGAGGAAAAGTAGAAATACTAACCGTTCGGCGAAATGGCCAGAGATGAGGGCTCCAAAGAGAGCGCCGGCCATTTGAAGCGATGTGAATAAATCAGATATCCATGCATTAGGTCCGGTAAGGTCCCACTAGAGTAAAAGTAGGTTTGAGAATGGCACGTGCAATACCATAGTCGAGTAGAATTGTTACGATTTAAAATACTTTACTTCTTGAACAACAGATTTGTATCGGCCTGGGAAACCTGAGGTGTCTACACAGCCGGGGTTTGACGCATTCTGGCAGAACTGGTGAGAGCCTGTGAGAACAGGAGAGAGGGAGACCATCGCTGCCGATATTTCAGGCGATATTGTGACAATAGATGCCCATAGTTGAAACCAGGAGAAGCCGCCTTAGAAAGAAAAGCAATTATAAAAATCTTTAATTAATTTTTAGCACTTGACCCTCACCTAAGGACTCAAGTAGGGTCTCTACTGTAATATCCTTCTGTTCGAAAACAGATTTTCGTCTCCCCTCAGGATTCCTTTCTACCCTCATTATTTCCAACTAATCCACGCGCACTCGTTCCAACACCTTCCACCTGAATAAATAAAATCACATTTACACAACCAGTTTCATTCTCTCTTTTGTCCTGACAAAGCTAAAAGGAGAACTCTATATCCGCTTCTTTCACGTGTCCATCAAAGCCAATAGTCAATGTCAAGGGTAAATAGTGTCGTTGGTAAAATGCCAGAAACGCAGAGTCAACAAGTGAAGTCTGGGCTAGAGATGAATGAAAAGAGTCAATTTTTCTTAACTTTTCTAGGAAGCCTTGCCGAGCGTGTCTCGCTCTGCAATCGGATTTCAAATGAAACCCGAGAGAAGTAGCGTCATATCCCCTAATGATTCTCGGGTGAACCTACTTGTTCAAACATGTAAATTAAAAACTAATAAAAAGTATCATTTACATTTTTAATTCAAGCTAATTTCACTTCTCTCGCATGTGAAATTCGGTAATAAAATGTTCGCAAGAACCGTGTTTAATGACATGAAACACTTATTAAGTTTAGTAAATCGTGAAGAGCCACGACCCACGTGACTTTTTATATCCCACGATTAAACCAGTTGGTTGTCGATTTTAAAAAGGTCAAAACTTGACTTGCTGACAGTGACATGGCCAAATTCGAAGTGACATTGGTCAAGGTTAATCTTAACTGTTATGAATAAGTCATAATATTTGTGATTAGTCATTTCCATTCGATCGTGATTAATAAAAAGTGCTACGGACATTTTTCGCTCCCCTAGTATTAATCACTGTCAGCAAAAATCTTTTGGGAACTCGCTACACAATTTTTATGTTTTGTCCATAACGTTTGATTAGTCGAGGAAAATAAAGTTAGAATGATGTCGTGTCAGTTCTGTTTCAGTTGGTCATGCGTACCTAATAATTTTAGGTAGGTAGTTAGTTATGATCTATGAAAAACGTCTTGAATTAATCTATTATTTTAGATGATGCAATAATTTGTATCTCGTGACCTTCTATAAATCCTCTTACCTCACAATATCCGATGTTGTAAAGGTCAAGCTTAAATAAGATGAATTTGTAATACAAAATTGGAGCAAGCTCAAATTAAATTGAAGACGAATGTAAGACTGGATTGAGAATGTTAAAGTTAATTTTTATATACTCCGATATTTTAAGCTGATGTATATAGGTATAATATTTACATTTTCTAATAATCGTGTACGCAGAAATGTCAGTTTGATATTTTTGTTAGTAAAATCCCCACGATTGATTTGTGGTTAACACAGTTTTTAAAATGACCGTGTGGACTCAGCCCAATAGTATTGGGCTTATACCGCATGTCATCGTCTATCAAGGCGGCAGAAGTTTCACTGTCAATAACGTTACATAACATGCGGTTCTGCTGGTCCAGGACTGGAGTATTGTTAGTAAAATGAGATAATTTTTTTTTCGTGATAACTTCCAATGCGTCATAATTAATCATTCGGTGAAACCGGGATGTTATCAACCTAATAGATAGAAGGTCACACTAATCCAGCTTGGACAATGTCATTTTTTACGCATTTTCTTTAAAATTTATAAATATATCCGCATTTCTTCGTACAAAAATTGTCATCGTCTATTGTAAAAATTTAATGTTATCGGATTAATCGAAAAATTAAATTCAGTGAAAAATCATGAAAATATTCCGCTTTCATATAAATCAAGTAGTCAGTCTGGTGTGAGTCAATCTTCCCATTATTATGCCAAGTAATTTATGGTATTTATATACATAACAATTATTTATCATAATTTCAATCATGATTTAAGCAACATAACAATTAGCCTACTTTACTAACAATAGCATCATCAGAAAGCCGTTGTCAGCGCTAGAAAAAAGCTTGTGTGAACAAAGCTATTTCCCAATTCTCCCCTGCGACATAAGAGCATTCATAAGACATTAAGTATTCCTTTCTTGAGCTTATCATCTTTCTACAAATGCTTTATTTAAAAACAATTATGATTTATGCAAAATTTATGATTAATTAATTGGTAAAATCTAATTTTCAAATCTCAGCTCAAAATATTTCTGACTTTGCTCTCTGTTATATCCACCCCGCTTAGTCACTTCTAGTGAATTGCATAGATAAAAGCAAGTTCAAAGACCAGAACTAGCTTAAAATCAATCTACATTATACTACATTGAGCCGTTGTGTGTTCTCCTCCGAAAAGGCAAAGTATAAATGAACAAGGATGATAATGATCGCATAGGATAGCATGTGTTAAGACTATAACATCATAATATACGGAGGAAATGGGGAGAAGAACTTTGTACAATGAATACAAAGAGATTCTCGCTTGAAAAAAAAAAATTACCAAGAGGAGATAAACAAGTTTCACATATATGGGAGGAGAGAGAGAAGCTCTCTGTTTATGTTGAAAATATTATATAGTAGAAGGAATACTTTGTGATTTTTTTTATTCCCCTCTTCTGTATAGGGAGAAGGAGAGTTTTTTAGGGAGAGAAACTGACAGACTCGCAATACTATATTCCACCTTACGAATACCAAAAAGGGAGTAAAAAAATATACCCAACACCGTACGACAGTACTAAAGTGTAGGACAGGAAGAAGAGTTTTGTTCTCTTTTTTTCCACTAAAAAAGAAGAGATTAAACCTAGCCCATATTTATTTTTCAAAAATTTTTAGCAATCATTCTATCAGGGAATAATTTATAAGAGGGGAGGAAAGAGGAATTTAATTGGAATTGATTTTTATAAAGAAATATCATTTGTAGAAAAATGTAAATTGGATTGTATTAAAATTGGAATTTGTGATAAATTGTTTTGGATTTTTCTTTGGGTGAAAATTTATAAAATGTGCAATTGTGAAGAGGAATAAAATATTTGGCAAAAGTTATAGAAATTATAGCTCAAAATGGCAGGTAATATTAATTGCTCGTTGGACGATATAGATTTGGCTGCGCTGAAGGTAAGAAATAAAATATTTTATAAATGTAATTGAGGCATTTTTATTTTTAGAATTAATATCTGCAACATCATCTTTAAAATATTAAAATATTAGGGATCAAATAGTATTTGACAAATACAGAAATTTTAGATTGTTTTTATCTTTTAAATCATCCTTCATATAAAGACTTGCTTGTTTTTTGTGAATGGTGAGTAGTGACATTGTTGATGAAAATTGGCATTGCACCACCACTCTCTTCTCTGCTATTTAGAAGTTTTTTTTCAGGGAGCTAAGAAAAGATTTCAAGCTCATTAGTCATGCTTGTATGCAACTACCTTTTATCTGTCGTCAATCGTCATTTTCATTGAAAAAACGGAATTCCCTGTTTGAAATTTCTTCATGGGCTTATAGGAATCAGAATGCGTAGCGATAATTGGATTCGATTACATTTTTCAAGAGAGAAGAGCGAAGGGATCTTTGTAAGATGTGATGACATGATAGGGTTGGCTACGTAGCGTTTTCTAACTTCTCAAAAATCACCTTTTTGAGAAGTTAGAAAACAAGTAGGTCAATGACAATGGAAAAGAGGAAATGCACTTTGTCAAGAGTGACGCGATTGCATCTTTGAAAATGTTTAAAAATGGGAATTTTCAAGGGAAAAAATAAATGTGTTTTTGAAAATGGGATAAATGGGCAATATTTTTGAAAATTTTCAGGACCCTGCGGGGATCTTTGAGCTTATCGAAGTCGTCGGCAATGGAACCTATGGCCAGGTTTATAAAGGGAGGCATACGAAAACGGGTCAACTGGCGGCGATTAAAGTGATGGACGTCACGGAGGATGAAGAGGAAGAGATCAAATTGGAAATTAATGTTCTGAAGAAGTTCTCGCATCACAGGAATATCGCGACGTATTATGGCGCTTTTATAAAAAAGTCTCCTCCCGGAAGGGATGACCAGCTATGGGTAAGTTGGAAAAAGTTTGGCTAAACTCATTTGAAATTCAGGTCACACCCATCTCATTCTTTGCCGGATTTCCTTCTCGTTAATATTCCAAGCCATAATTTGCCCATATTTAAAGGAAACTGGAAATAAATGCTGGATAATTCTTGATTTCAAATGACAAATAAATTATTCCAAACAGGTCATCGCATGCGATGAGAATCCGGAAGCTACGTATGATAACAGAAGCGATTTGTGGTCGTTAGGAATTACAGCTATTGAAATGGCAGAGTCTCAGCCTCCGTTGTGTAAGTAATCTAATTAGAGAGAAGAGAAGGGTAAAAGTGGAATGGGAAAGTAAAAGTTTTTGGTTCTTAGGTGAGATGCATCCAATGCGGGCGCTCTTCCTTATTCCTCGAAATCCTCCGCCAAGACTTAAGTCAAAAAGGTGGTCAAAGAGATTTCACTCGTTCATTGAGACCGTTCTAGTGAAGGTATGCTGGTATAAAACATTTTTGGAATTAAAAGTGATACCGGATAGGAAAGTCTATTCAGTTGCAAATGACTTCCGGTTAATTAATGCAAAATGAAACAAGAGGATGCTTGCAATTAGAATATATTTATTTGAATAGGATTATACTCAACGTCCTCCGACTGATCAGCTCTTAAAACACCCATTCATTCGTGACCAGCCTACAGAGCGTCAAGTACGAATTCAATTGAAGGACCACATTGACCGTTGCAAGAAGCGATTAAACCAGCAATCGAAAGCGGACAAAAGATTTTCAGACGAGGAAGATGATGAAGAGGGTGATGACGACAAGCCTGGAGAGAAGGGTGAAGAGATAAAGCCGAAAGAGAATACTTTACGGAGAAACTTTCAAGCATTACAAGTAGAAGAACCCGGGCCACCGGCGAGACCGCCGCTCCCATCCAGACTTATTGTTGTCCCTGATGCCCTCCCTCCACCCCCTAGTCGACCACTTCCTCCTACTCCGGGTGGAGCCTTAGAGGCAGATGATGTTGAAGATGATGACGAGGAAGAAGTGGAATTCGTTCCGAAGAAGAGGAATGACGGGACATTGTTGGCGAGTGAAGCGCCAAGACCACTTCCTCCCGCTGTTGGACCAAGCAGACCCCTTCCACCTACTCCGGAGGAGAGTCAAGGAACGTTAGTCACGAGGCGACCGCCGAGATCAGGAGATATTGTACCAGGAGCGAGGACAAGTGTCCTGCCCGATTTGTTGCCTCAGACGAGTCCTGATCCAGACGTAAGTAGATTAATTGTGTGATTTTAATTATGCTTTGGGGTTTAATTAACAAATTGAATGGCCCGTGTGTGTGTGAATTAACTCATCGCTACGATTTGGATGGTTGTGGGGTAAGCAAAGAAATGTTTGAAGTGATTCGCAAAGAAGTTTTTTTTTTGGTTTGAGCGTTTTTATGAATTTTTATTTTTATGCTTTTTATGCTTTTAATCACTTCCGGTTTTTATTCGAGTGATTTTTTAACACTTGTGATCACTCTTTTCTCTAGATGGGCCGTGAGATGAGGGAACCAATGCGTCCTACCTCTCACCCCGCCATCCCTCAACCAGGTCAAATCGGCCAAGGTCCTAAGCAGCGCTCTTTCATAACTTTTGGTTTTGGCAATCAGATGGCGTCATCAGCCTCAGCTTCCTCTTCACCATCCCGACCTTCGGTGAATGTGAATGTCGAGGGAGTAGCTCCAGCTCAAGGTGAGTTATTGTAAAAGGTGTCATCATAAACGATAATCAGTGACTATTAATCACTTCATAATTTTTATTTGAAGGTGGCGACACCCCGGAAATTCGAAAGTACAAGAAACGGTTCAACAGCGAAATCCTTTGCGCAGCCCTCTGGGGAGTTAACCTCCTTATCGGTACGGAAAACGGACTTATGCTCCTCGACAGATCTGGACAGGGAAAAGTCTACCAATTGATAAACCGAAGGAGATTCCAACAAATGGAGGTTCTCGAAGGACAAAATATTCTGGTGACAATCAGTGGGAAGAAGAACCGCGTCCGGGTTTACTATTTGAGTTGGTTGAAGGGAAAGATTTTGAGGACTGAGGGGGCCGAAGGGGAGAGGAGAAATGGGTATATTAATGTGGGAGAATTACAGGTAAAATTATTAAGCTTTTTATGTAATTATTATGAGATTTTAATCCTTTTTAATTTTTCAGGGAGCGACCCACTTTAAAATAGTGAAATACGAGCGTATCAAGTTTCTAGTGATAGCCTTACGAGATGCTATTGAGATCTATGCGTGGGCTCCCAAGCCATACCATAAGTTTATGGCTTTTAAGGCATTCTCTGACCTTCTCTTCAAGCCTCTACTTGTTGACCTGACTATTGAGGAAGGGTCTAGACTTAAAGTTATTTATGGGTCAGCCCAGGGATTTCATGCGGTCGATCTAGACTCGGCTACTGTCTATGATCTCTACTCTCCGAAACATGTCAGCGTAAGTAGAGCTCATAAATAAATAGCCAATCTCAAAAAGAATGGTGAAAGCAATTCTTTCCTTTACAGAGTCAAGGACCGATTACTCCACACTGTATCGTGACCCTACCTAATTCTCATGGTCTTCAGTTACTACTCTGTTATGATAATGAAGGAGTTTATGTGTCCACGAATGGGAAGGTAAGTCAAAGAAGAAATACGTTGAGAGAAGCTTAGCTTTCCTATAAAAATTATCTAAATTTTCACCCTTTTCTTTATAGATTTCCAAATCTGTAGTCTTGCAATGGGGCGAGCTCCCCTCCTCCGTCGCTTTTATAGGCACTGGCCAAGTAATGGGATGGGGGCAGAAAGCGATTGAGATCCGGAACGTCGAAACGGGCCATCTAGACGGTGTCTTTATGCACAAAAAGAGTCAACGACTTAAGTTCCTCTGTGAGCGCAATGACAAAGTGTTCTTCTCATCTGCAAAGGGAGCGGGTGCTTCTCAAATCTACTTTATGACTCTGAATAAACCCGGGCTTGCCAATTGGTAATGGTTGAGAATGACGGAAAGGATAAAAGATAGTTGATAAGCTAACTCTAAAAAAACTGATATGCTTTTTTGCTAAGAAAATTTATTAGAAACCTTTTAGCCAAATTAAGCCCAATTAGCGAAGCCATTTAGGGACGGAGTTGTGAAAACATTTAGATAGGCTGAATTATAAAATAAAGACAAATTGAACCTTAACATCTTAGTAAGTAGCTAATGAATTTAGTCAATAGGTTTAGCTAAAAATTATAGTGGGCTTGCGATGCAATGTACAATGCCTAGAATTAAATGCCAAGGGTCGAAATTGCTTAGGGACTTTGTGGGGATATTTGCAATACTACTTAAAAAATTCACAGACACAGCTTTTTTGGTCGTTAGAAAACAATGCATAATTTATTTGAGAATTTGGGCATCTTTTAGGTGTAAATAAGTTTTCTTTCATTCCTTCGTTCCCGCTTAGGCTTAATTGGTTAAAAATGCGTGTGCTACTCCATTTCGGAGTATAAATTATTAAGGATAATTGTAAAAATAATATTAAGCTAATTATTTGATTTCCTAAACATTTCCCAAACTTTGTACATGTTTTTCTCTACTTTGATTATCTTTGTAATGATAAATGATAAGAGTAACATTTTGCATGTGAAGATTAAAAATTGAGAAAGAAAATTCTAATGAAATATAGTATTGGAAATACATGCCTGTAGGCCATGTTATTATATAAAGTAGATATTTAAAAATTCTTTTGTTATAAAAAATTATAAAATTATATGATGATATAGAATATGCTTGTTATCTGGAGAAAATGTGGGAATCATCAATAAATTGCCGCGTGCAAAAAGTCAATGAGAGTTTTGAATAAAATATTTCATAGAGAAATTCGAGTCTAAAAATATCTCAGACTCCAGAGCGTAGATCGATACGTTCCATCGCATGGGAGAAAATGGAGCGGCCTAGGCAGCCTCTTCCTGAAATGATTTAAGTTAAAAGCATCTACTAATGAATGGGTAGCTCAAATTTCCTACGAAAAATTGGTAATACCCTTTTAATTTCCATCATGGAGAAAGCAACAAGCTTACAATTTAGAATTTCTCGGAAAAGCTATACAGGAAGTGACCTAAAAATTTTGAGCTACACACTCCCGAGATTGGAGAAAGCAGATACTTTCCCAATATCTCTGTACATGGAGTGATCGTCACTGTTTCCTCTCGTCAACTACCGGAATGCATCTAAAAAAATAACAAGGACTTTGTAGAAAAAAAGCATCCCAACTCCTTGGAAAAAGTATATTGGGTAGGAATAGCAGGGGAAGGACTAGAATTTTTTCTTCATTGCCAAATTTTAAGTCTGTGAGCTATTACGTACCTGTGGTAAATTATTTTTTAGAAAGAGAATTGAAAATTTAAGAAAAATGCTAGTCTTCGATCAATTCCAGTCCGACAAAGTGGCTATTTGTTTTTTAAAAAATGTTACGAGTTTTGTGAATTATTTTGTATATAAATAGTCCAACTCTCAACCTCATTTGTTCAGCAACTTTCAAGTTTGGAGAAAGCGGTTAAGGAGAAAATAGAGAGAGAGAAAAGTACTTTCCCAATTTTTATAGATAGGTATATCTCCCATAGGATTTATATAGCTCTCCTTCTTCTCTCTCCTGCTATTTTACCTTTCTCCAAGTGTGGCCATGTTTTAGGAGGAAAAATATTAATTTTAGATGAGCACCCTGGAAATGGACAGTGGGCCTACTAACTTTGCCCCAGCTCAACCTCATCCTAATAATAATTGTGGAGAAGTAGCTATCGATTATAGCAAGTCTTGCAGAATGTCCCCGGATGAAGGTTAGTCTTTTGGTGAAATAGTAGATATAAAATTCTTTTTCCTATTTTTTTAAAATTATCCAGGTCAACAGAGCCCGCAGTATCGTGTACCTACCAAAGGGATGAGGAAGGCTTATCCGGAAGATCAGTTTGTTCAAAAAACACCTCCACCGCAGAAGTATCAGGTGCCAAAGCAAAGTTCACCATTCAAGATGGATCAGCCCCACCATCAGCAGTATTATTCTCATGAGAATACGCCAAGTCCATTTTATCCAACGCCTCCATTTAGTGACCATCATCAGGGTCAACATCTACAGCAATATTATCAGAATCAGAATAGATTCAATTTCAATCTGTATCAAGATGTTATCGAGGATGTGAGGGAATATCAGTGTTTAAAATGTGGATTGATTTTCTCGTGCGAATCCGACCTCCACATGCATTATAGTCATGATCATGGTTTCGGCTCCCAGTTGGGGGAGAGGAGTAGTACGAGCAGTACTAGCAGTAGTGGGGGCAATAGCCGGATGCATCATAACAGCTCCTCCTCATCCCGAACTTCGGCTACTAGTCAAGACCTTTTTTGCGACAAATGTCAATTAAGATTCCACTGCCTCCTTAGTTTCCGAGTGCATCAACATGAACACGTTTTGCCAAACGCTCATTATCCAATGTCGAATAGCCATAGCCATTTGCTAAGTTTGAGCTATAGCTGCGAAATCTGTGGGGCAAGTTTCATGGCAAGGGATTCACTTTGTGACCACGCTAATCACCACCTTTACGAACACGTCTGCTCGGAATCCACTTGTGGGGGAGAAATAAGCGATCAAAGTACGGCGACTAGTTCATCCGAAGACTTTTATAATCAAATTCATTATCAGAATCAGCGGAATTATTATCAACAGAATATCCAACAGAGTCAAGAGGACGAACAAAATGATTTGCATTTCTCACAGCCCCACGAGGTTGAAGAGGAAGTTGATGATTTGATTCAGAACCAGAATCAGGGACCAATATACTCAAGAGAATACTCATCTTCGCCCTACCCACCTACTCAGCAGCCACCCCAGCATGAAATATTGCCACCGGTCTCCACCCCAAAGTTATCTGGAGGCATTTATGAACCCCTAATAGTTATGGATAACGGGAAGCGGCGATTTCAATGTGTAATCTGCAAGAAATACTTGTCAAGTAGGATAGCTCATGAGGAACATACGAGGGGAAAGCATACCGGCGATAAGCCCTATTGTTGCAGTCATTGCGGAAAACGATTCGCCGTTTGGAATACTTACAAGCATCACATGAGTACCCATAAAGGTTGGCTGGCTCCGCCCTTGCAAAAGTGTGGGTTGTGCGAGAAGAGATTCAAGACAGTTGAATGTCTTCGGAACCATATGCATCGCGAGCATAATTTACAAGAGGGGAGGAGTGGAGAAGAAGAAGGGAGTGGGAGTGGTGGAGGCACAAATGGCGGGGGCTACAGTTGCCAAATTTGTGGTAAGACATTTATCCGGAAAATGTGGCGCACTAGACATTACTTATCACATGGGGGTCAAAACTGCTTCCGGTGTGAGCTTTGTAGCTGCATTTTACCTGATGAACAGAGCTATCGCGTGCATCATGAGTCGCATAAAACGAATTAAGCTTTAAAAAAAGCCAACTAGCATGATAAAGTATGTAGATGTGCAAATAATGTGCAAAATTGTTAAAAGATGCCAACAGTTGACGAATTATCAATAGATTAAATGGACTTGTTAAATGATTTTAGAAAGTACCTTGAAATACCTGCTAATTAAGTACCTTTGAACAAAATGTAAATTGATTTTTATCTTAATAAAGTGATATGGGCTGACTGAATGAGCTGTTCTACTTTCATTGATAGAATTGAATTAATAATTAGGAGCATTATGAAAAGTATTGATAATTTATTCAAGGTTTGCTTAGTTTTTCTGAGAAATGCATTCCACTCCATTTCATTCGGACAAGAGGGGAGCTCAACAGGCGCAAGTCTAATTTCTCCGGAGTATCCCGGGTCTTCTCCTCTCGTATGATTCAAAGTGAAAGGAGAAAGTTTTCGCTGTCGATCATCCTGATGATGATGAAAGCATTAGGAGCCTACTAATATGACCTATATCAGTGTAGAAAATGACAAGGAAAAGCCTCTCTCTGGCTTGCTTAAAATGCACTTTCTCTCCCACACATTTGGAGAAAGTGGAGAAAGGAGAAGTATCAACAGTTATTTAATGTTGTAGTCCTTGAGGTGAAAGAAAATTGTGAGAATATTTTTATGGAATTCAATGGAGAGAAATATGCAGGGACCAGGTCACGACACAGAAAGCCTGATGGCTAATAAGCCAGAAGAAATTGACCTGAGGTCAACTGCTCCAGCTGTCAACTCTCATTCAGAAGCGGTGCAGGCGTTGAGGAAGTATTTGCTAAGGAAGATGTCGAGTGAAGGTTAGTCTAATGGTATTAATTAGAATTTTGAGCAAATTGACCAAATCTACTTTCACCTTTCACTCCAGATAGTTCAGGTGAGAAAGAGCTTGAAAGTAACGAGCGAGTCATTTCAGTAGCTGAATCGAATGGGTCCAAACTATATTGTTCTTTGGTTCGTCGAACAGGTAATTAATTAATTGATTATGAAAATGATGAAAATTATGAAATTCTAATTAATTACAATTTTAATCAGACGAACCAGACAGAAATCAGGGTAAACTCAAGTATCTGGCCAAGCACAAGAGTCTAGACTTATACGACTCCCCTCATCATCCCCAGGATGAATACGGTCGTTACCTCCGCACCGACCTTTGTATCCCCGTCCTCCACTCGAAATGCAGTTTTTGTGAAGACTTTTTCGAAAACGAAGAACAACTGCGGAAACACTTGCGAGATTCTCATTTTCAATATTTCCTAAATTATATCCAGCTCCGACCTTTGACTTCAACGAAAAGTCTGAGTGACCTGCCATTCAGTAGCGCGCTTCAATTATCTTCTGATGACTCATCCGTAAATAGATTTGATGGGAGTGATCAAGGAGGGAAACCCCAGAAGAAACAAGTCAAATGTGAAGTTTGTGGGAAATGCTTCAGTACAAAGTGGAATTGTAAACAGCATTTGAAATGTCATGCGAAAGAATCAAGTCAAATGATGGATACTAGTTCGACTTCCGGTGGGGAGCTTTCTCCACCATTACCATCATCATCGAACTCTTCTTCGGGGTCGTCGTATTAAAATTTAAATGTGAACTTAAAATAATCAGTATTAAAAGTATCAGTATATTATAAGGAAAATGGAACTTAATTATTTTTAACTAATTTATTCAATGAAATGGGTACAATCAATGGAAATTTTTTCGACCAATATCTCATGTAAATATATATTTGTGGAATAAAAATATTCTTAAAAATTCATAAACAAATTCTTGAAAACACAATGGAAATGTTTACAAGAAGATTAAGTTTTAAAATTAAATTATTAAAGTCCGTACTCATAATTAAATCATTTAACCACAATCTCCAATTATTTACATTCTATCAGAACCAGAATAGGAATTTTTGTCTATAATCAACACTAACATCGCTAGCAAAAAGACCCTAAAATCCATTCGATATTTTATATTTCATTACAACAATTTACAAGTATTATTTGCAGCGGAATTAATTTTTCTAAAACCCAATCAGAGTAATCTGAGAATTGGAGCTCTTCAGTAGATTATCAGGGCCATCCGATCACACTGGCACCAACCACCGTCTATGGCTATAGTAGGGTGCAGTCAAGTTTAGTGAGAGGTTTTCACGCAATAGGTCAACGCATTCGGCACTTATCTGAAAAGATAACATTAATTAATTAATCATCTTGTTACAATAATTTGAAGTTCAAGCTAAACGCAAATCAAACAAAACTGTTGAACATACCTCGCGTTGATCAGTATGGAGCTCCTTCAAGGTAGCCATTTTCAGAAATGTTAAGCGCACAGAGAAATCACTCAGCACGATGTTATAGAGAGGATGTTTGAGGACGAGTTTCTTGAGTTCTAAAACAAATACAATACAGTACAGTAATGAAATAAAACACACAAAAACCCGAACTATCGATTTTAAATAATTCCTTACTCGTAAGATTAAGAATGGATGGTCGGCCCTGGAAATTGCCGATGCTCATATCAAAGTTGCGCTGTTCCATAATATCTTGGCAATCACGCGGAGACACTCCACTTAATAAGGAGTCAAGATTTAACTCGTTCTTGCACGGAAACTTAATGCAGAGCTCTTCAATGTTATCAAAGTAAACGAATACTTCCTGCAAAGTCTCTGGAATATCTTGCGATGGAGAAATATGAAGCTTGCTGATATTAGGGAAGCACTGCGCTGCTTTCATCACAAATGGTGCCTGAGCGAAACGAGATGGTAAGTGGATTTCTTTCAAAGACATCCCCTTCTTTGTACAACAATTAAGAAATTCCACACAACTAGATTCTGTGATCCACTGTGCTATATTCAAACTAGTCAGTTTTGGAAACGTGTCCGGGAAAGAAAAACTCTGAATGGTTCCTCTCCATAATGCCAAGTCCAAATGAAGAAGCTCATCAAATCGGGGAAAGTCCAAAGATAAAAATTTTCCATATTCAGTACTATCAAAAATGTCCAAAACTTTTAGAGTTGCTGCTTGCTTCTCGAAGAATTTACGGATCACTTGGCTGCTCCCACCAAATTGGCTACGAAACTTAAACTCTTCCAACTTCAACGCACTGTTGGCCAGAATATTTAAATGAAAATCATGCAAGGGCATGTCAAGATGGAGTATTTTAACATTCTTTGGGATTCGCTTGAAAGCACAATCTCCAATCTTCTTGGCCAAGGCATGAGGCCAAACTCTTCTGCGATATGTATATTCAGGCGCAAATATGAACTGGACTTCCTGCAAATTTTCTGCTGCACTTAATATTACTTCGGGTAAGTACGCAATTTCATACATTGGTGTTTGTTTTCCGTAACGGCAATATTTAGCGTGAAATGCTAACTCTTTCAGCCCCATTAAATTCAAGTCTGGAAAGCTCCTTCGAGAGAACTTCATTGTGCAGAAATTGTCAAAATAAAGATGTAGCTCCGCTGCATCAGGCCCACAGATACGCAAGAAGTCCTTCATTAATTGCTGATTCTCGTTTACAAAGAATCTTGGGTTGAGTGTGTACCGCTGGACAGGAATCAGATCGCTGCTTTTCATGACATCCAAGAACTTCTGCATTTTCTCATTTGGAGGCTTGGAGCAGGGACCGCTAGTCTCCCCAAATGACAACATCGGAGCCCTGTTGCGTAGATAAAGGCGGGTAGCAATGTCCTTCCACTGCTTACAAACTAGACGCAAGTTCTTAACATCCTTCGCATGCGAAGCTGAAGCTGCATTGGTTTTGGGGCAGACGATGTGTTCTATCACTTTCTCCAAAACCTAATAAATCAAATAAATCATTTATGATTATCTCTATTCATTAAATTTTTCATTAATGATTCATTAATAAGGAATTATATTATACATGAGGAATAAGTAGTGGATGAACTGCACCCGCAGACGCGTCTGGCTTCGAAATCCCAGCTGCATCTCCCCCTCCAGTTGACTTTCCCTCAGTGTCCTTCACATCCTCATCTTCCTTCTTTGGATTAGGAGCAGATGTCTTCCTTCGTTTAGACCCACCACTTTCGCCCTCAGGCTGAAATAATAATTTGCAAAGTTTAATTCACCATTAATATCATCCGTCTTGCTTATTCCATACACGCTTTACCTTTGACACAGCCTTGCGCCTCCCCATTATCCACAACTTCCTGCAGACCCTTTTGCCACCACTCCAAACCAGTTCCTTTATCACCTGTGAAATAACAAGAAATTAGAAATTAAAGTTAGCCAATTAAGTTTCGTTTCCACATTCCTTTTACTCTCAGCATTTAACTTACTTGACACTTGACACCACTAATTGCACTTATCAAAGCACTTATCCTTCAACCATCAACTTCTTATCTGAACTGAACAGAGAAATTCTGTGACAGAATGCTGACGAACGACAAATAGAAATTTAGAACGAGATGGATCAAGTCGAGACTTGCAAGAAATTCTAAAAATAGGAAATCGACGCGACGCTCTTGAATTGAGAATTGAGTAGAACGTTTTCTTCTTATGCAAATTTATTGAGGCTGATCTAATTATATATTCAATATGCAAATAAATAGAGAAACTTGGCAAAAAAATAAATGCACAGTTTATTAATGAAAATAATAGTCTGTATGGTCTGTAATTGATTGTTTGTGTGCCTGATTTTCATGTGAAGACTGAAATCATTTATTTAAAAAATGTATTTTGACTACGATTACATTTTAATTAATTTAGCAAATGCTTTACAGAATTATGAACATAAATGAAGTCGCTGTAGGGCCCTTCCGACTTGACAAAGTGGTATCCGTTTGATTGCACCAACTTGTCCAGTTCTATTTTCTCATCTTCATTGTAATAAAGCGTTTCTATTACAAGCACTTTGAAAATAAATTTTTCAAATGGCAGCGTCTTCAAAACGGCTAATTCGCCGCCTTCGATGTCGAAACTGAAGTAGTCGATTTCATTCCGACCCCAAGCAGCAAGCAAGGTGTAGAGGGGAACGGTCTCTACATCAAAACTTGTCCAATTCAAAGTCATCCAACCCATGCGTTTTTCTGTCTCGGGACTTCTCCTTAAAGTTCCGATAGTTCCAATGGGATGGTCTCCATAATTAATTGGGAGGGTGAAGTTGAGCTGGAGAAAGATCAGAAATAAGTGGTGTGAATTTTGTACACTTAAAAAATTTAATCTCATTTTTATTCATACAATCCCTGCATGTGGAGTGAATGAAAGGCAGGCATTTGCCATCCACGCATTTCTGTGAACACTTCTGGCGTACGCTGATAAGGAAGGGTTGCATTCAATTAGAAGCCCAGACCATTCTTGCTCCCTTTCGAGGAAGAGGGTGTGCGTTTCATGTACACCGTTGTTTGCTCCGACTTCGATGAAAATCCCGTTTCTCTAAAAATTCACATTTTTATAACAAAAATTAATTTTAGTTTTTCAATTAACTTACTTTGTCTCTGAAAAAGTTCTGAACCCA
>JAHZMU010002725.1:0-11111 GCA_027743725.1 Rambutsinella grinnellia | reverse complement strand
TATTTTTATGGACTTTTGACGATCGTGTAAAGTCAAAACGTTCATGTCAGCGTTTACATTAAACACAATCACAATTTCTACAGCACCGCATTTACTATCTCCAGCTAATTTCTTCAAATTGATATTGCCAGCTGACGGTTTTTCCATGTACTCCATAAACAGATTGTATTATCAGTTCATACTCCCCTCCTTGTTGAAGCTTAAGCGGATAGCTCATGCAAACACGTTCTTTTTGTCTATTATATTTGTTATAAATCCCATAAATATATTTTAAATAAAGTTTGTCTCTGTCTCGCGGTGATATATCGCTCATTTCACACGCCTCTGAGGATATAACTGCTTCTGAGCGAATCAATTTTGGATCCCAAACTTCACTAATGCTCTTCTCAGCAATATATTTACGGCCTAAAAAATCAACGTAATCTTTTCCGTTGAAATTTATTCCGTGGTAAGATTGAGAGTAGGGGCAATTCTCTGAAATTGATCCACTGCGACAGATGTCTTTAGGTGAGATGACGTAATAAACACCGAGGCGCCGACAGATTTCTGTACTGTCTTGAACAGGCGAAGAGCACTGTTTATTAATTGCATCAAAGTGACAGCCGTTTTGAAAGCATTTGCACGCACTTTCCTTATAATATTCGCATGGCTTTTCTTCGCCGTTATCTTCCGCTTCTTCTGACGAATAATCTGGAAAAGTTTCTTCATGATTTTTAGCTAAAGCCAACAAAAACGTTTGTATATTTTTTTTGCTATTTTGTTTATGACGGTTTTGATTGATTACCTTTATTGGCGTTTGCATTTTGTTGAAATAAATTAACGAAAAGTATAAAAACTAACACTAAATTTTTTAAACGATTCATGTTTTCAGTCACATTTTATAAATATGAATTGTTTATTTATTAACTAAAAATGAACATGTATTTTTGAAGTTAAAATAAAATTCTGCCATCGCAGGGATTCCCAATAGTTTTAGTGTTATCTTGATTGATTTATAAATCATTATGTCCCTACGCATTCCAAAAGTCATAAAATGTTCCATAAAACGAATGAATAGCAAATTATGTTTTAATGGCAAGCGTCAACAACTAGGCTTAATGAGTATAATGAGTAAGTGGTTATAAAGTCCAGCGCGGAATCATTAACAAATATTAATTGTAAAATAAATAGCTGATTAGCACGTGTCTCCATCCGGACTTGTAAGGGAAAGTCTATGAACCGAAGCCGCACTTAATTGAAACGATTGATCCGGAGCTCCACAACTCCCAGTGCATAAATTCAAGGGAATTTTATCTTCATAATCTATTATAATTGGCTCCGTAAATCCTTTCGGGATTATCTCCGTGTTGTCATTCTGAACTTTAAATAACACAAGCAATTCCAAACGGCCACATTGCCTCCCAGCAATTCTATAAGGGTCGACTGATCGCAAAACTGTCGTGTCCCCAATTTTGATATCAAAACACTAAAAGCAATAGCCAATTTAAAAAACGTATTTATTTTAAAAAAATACTTAAACTTACCCTTTGATTTACAGCGTCCGACGTTCCTTCCAAAACCAACAATGAAAGCTCATAAACGCCATCCCCACAAACTTTAAAGTAATAAGGCACACACGCCTGCTGCCCTTCATTGACCATATCCATATTTGCAGTTACAACACGTCCCATCAAAGGTTTAAAAAAAGGATCATTAAATTTACTCAAAGTACACGCATCTTTAGTAACGACGCTTCTTTCTATTCGTATTCCTTCTTCGTCTTCCTCCGATTCATAATCATCTTTATTATAAACGGTATGTCTCCAATTGTATTTCTGTCCAGAGAACTTATTTCCACCAAAGTTCACTCCGAACATTTGTTCAGCTTCGAAACATTTATTATTCCGATTTTTCCTGTTAACGCAAAGAACTCCAGCGCTAGCGTATATCGCAGTAAAGTTATTTGTGCCAGTGGAAAATCTTCTACAGTCTGTGTAGTCTTTAAAAAAGTCATCGTGGCAATCTAAAATAAGCAATCTTTAACATCAGGCTACCCCATAACAAAAAAATGTTCACCTTTCATTTCTGGAAGACACTTATTTGCAGCAAGATCGTATTCGCAACCATTTCGTCTGCATGGGATGTCGTTATTGTAACGGTGACAGTAATGTTTAGGCTTTGGCGTGGTTCTTCCTTTTGATCCTCCATTACCTCCGCTATTACTCTTCCAATTTTGAATTACTTTTAAAATACCATCATTACTTTCTCCATCACATCCATTAGCTCCTTTAGCCTCACCATTTTGACATTCTGCATCAGCAATTTAAATTTATCCAATTCATTAAATTAAATTCACTCCAAATTACCTTCTTTCTTATATTCCTTTGGAATCACAGTCCCTTCGCCGTACCTCAATAAATATAAAGCGCTCGCCTGAAAGCCGCCATCGACTACATCACTTTTCGAATTACAAAACCCGACGCTAATACTATTATTGTTCAAATTAATATCTTTCATATTGCTCCTCCTTAAACGCCTTATCCCTTTATCCACTTGAAATTGTATTGATATATCAACAGCCACACATTTTCTACCTTCTCCTAATCTAACCAAGTCGATATTCTCTGCTACGTCTCTCCCATTTAATTTGATATCGTAACGCTAAATATTAAAATAAATTTTAATGGTATTTCTCTTGATATATTTTTAGAATATTACCCTTCTCCCTGGTTCCGTATGGAATGGTTCGAAAGCCTTAATAACTAATTCATACTCCCCATCCTGAATCATAGGCAGGGAGTAACTTAGACACACGCCTTTCTTTGAGCTCTTCGCATCTCCATAAATAAATGTCCCGTATAGATCATTCGAATCATTTTCGTTTACCTTTTCAACTTTGCATTTCCCATATAATTGGGTTGCTTTTCTTGACTTCTTCGGGTTATATGCCATTCCAACCTTTTCAGCTAAATACCTTATTCCATTAGCATCGATGTGCTCCTCCCCATTTAAATTTAGGCCATATGTGGCCTTTGATTTTTCACATTTTCCGGTGTTCTTATACGATTTGCATATTCTATCTGGAGCGTAGACGTAATGGACTTGGCTTCTTCTGCAGACGAGCTTATCATTTAATAATTGGTCTGAAATAAAATAAAAATCGTAACAATTTCTGGGTTTTCTACAAAATAATATCCAGTAACGTACGATTAGACGCCGACGAGTCTTTTTTGCCTTGACACTTCTTTTTTGCGCTGTTATAAAAGCAGTTGTTTAACTCGCAGCTACATGTAGTGTTTGAAAATCGGTTGCAAGCTGTAAATTCAAAATATGTGTTTAGATATTTAAATTTTAAACAACAACTGATAACAAACCTGTTTTAATTTCTTTCATTTGCGCTGGAGCCTTTGTATCATCTCCAAACCGCATTAGGGAAAGAGCACTGATGTAAAAGGTGTTGCTAACATCTTTTTTACTGGAAGATCCAAGGCAGAAGAATAGATGGAAGCCTTTGTTGATTCTTAATGACTTTTGACGATCGTATAGAGTTAAGAGGCGCATATCGGCGCTTACGTGAAAAAGAAAGACGATATCTACAACGCCGCATTTGCCTGGTCCAGTAAATTTGGAAAGATCGATATCACTAGCAAGCAAGACATTGTTGAATTTGATATCAAAACTCTGGAAGCAAAATAATATGATTAATGATATAATGATAAATAATCGATATTATTATCTTACGGTTTTGCCATGCAGTCCATAAAGAGATTTTATTGTTAGTTCGTAATCTCCACCTTGTTGAAATAATATTGGATAGCTCATACAAGCATCTTCATTTCCTTTGCTGCATTCGCCCCAAATATATTTTAAATATAGCTTGTCTCTATCTTTTGCTGCAATGTTCAATTTACACGATGCTTCTCTCGCAATACCTCCCGCGCGTATCTGCTTTGGATCCCAAACTTCACTGATGCTCTTCTCAGCAATATATTTACGCCCATAAGAATCAATGTAATCGTTTCCGTTAAAATTTATTCCAAAATATGATTGGGAATTGGAACACATTTCTGTGGAAATAATACTGCTACAAATGTCGGTTGGAGAAATGGCGTAGTTAGCGCCATAGCGGCGACATACTTCTTCATGGGAATTAGCGGATACTGTACAACGTTTGTTATCGAAATCAAAGTTGCAACCATTCTGAAAACATTGGCATGGTTCGCCCTTGAAATGTTTGCATTGAATTGATTCGTCACTTTCTTCGGATCCGCTGTCAGCTTTTGGCTTAGCAGATCCTTTTTTATTGTCAGGATGTCTTGGCGGTCCAGCCTTGTCTGAATATTCTGGTTCCTCGCATGATTCTTCTTCCTCCGACTCATCCGTGTCTGGCTCTTCGTTATCATGAGCTGGGAAAGCACGACCTTGTGGCTTCTTGAATGGTTCTTTTGTCGCAGGTCGTTTTGGCGGCACGGATTTTGGTTTCTTAACTTCAGGGCGTTTTGTTGGCACGTGTGTTGGTTCCTTATCTTCAGGGCGTTTTGTCGGCACGTGTTTTGGTACTTTATCCTCAGGGCTTTTTGTAGGCACGTGTTTTGGTTCCTTATTTGCAGGTTCCTTTGGTTGTTCGGTTACTTCTTTAACTGCAGGTTCATTTACTCGGTGGTTTAGTCCTTTATCTGCAGGTCTTTTTGGCCAGTGTTTTTGTCCTTTTACTTTAGAAACTTTTGTCTTACCTCTTGGTACATTATTTGCATTGCCTTTTGGCCCGTATGTTTGTCCATGATATCCGGGGCTCTTTGGCCGGCCCCCTGGTCCTATATTTCTGTTACCTTTTTGTCTTTTGTTCAATGGACGTTCTGGCTCATGGCCTGATATATGTTTATCGCCATATGGGTTTTGTGGGCTTCCTGGCGGTTTGTTTGGTTTTTGATCTGCATGGGCTTTTGGCCCGTCGTTTAGTATTGTATCTCCAGGGCCATTTGACTCACCGTTTGGTACTTTATCCTGGCCTTTGGGCTCTTCTTTTAGTCCCTGATCTCCAGGATCTTTTTGATTTTCTGGTCCAACCGTGTCTAAATTTACTGGCTCATTTACAGAGACGTCTTTATCTTTAGGAGCTCCTTGCTCTTTGCTTGGTCCTTTATCTCCTTGTCCTTTTGGCACGTCTTTTGGTTTGTCTGAAGTGGCTTTTGGTCCTTTATCAACAGAGCCGTTTGGACCAGGAACTTTTGGAGCAGGGCCTTTTGGCAAGACTTTCGGTCCTTTAGCTCCAGCGCTTGGCTTGTTTCCTGGAACTGCTGGTTTGTTATTTGCACTTTTACTTGCGGCGCGCTTTGATCGTTTGAATATTGATTCCTCTGCGTTATCTTCAAGTTCTATATCCGAATCTCTTTCTTGTGTTTCTACAGCGACTTCTGCTATAATATAAAAGTGATTACACATTTATAATTGCACAAAACCGGCACTTTGAAAACTGAATAGGGATTTTTTAAATTTAGAGTGATGGGTTTTAATAAACGTCTGTGATTAAACCATTTTGTATTATTGATTACCCTCATTTTCAGCTTTTGCACTCTGATGAAATAGAAAAACCAGTAGAAGACAAAGTAGCACTGAATTTTCAAGTCTCATATTTGCATAATGCACATTTTTGTAAACTAAAATGTTGTGTTTAATAAACAAAGTAATGAATCACTGATTAATTCTTCCACAACAAAAAGTAGCATTTTTTAGTATAATCACTAAAGGTTTAATAGTCGTTAAGGTGAATGGTTTTATTACCTTGGCTACATTCCGGGTCTTTAAATTTTACGGCTCTTTAACTATTATTGCTTTGTTGGCGTCATTCATAATGTTTTTAGCGGTGTGCAATCTGGCACAGGACAATGTACGCTAAAATTCGGTCATAACATTGCTAAAAATTTCCACTGGGCTCGTCCGCCGCCGTCTCTTTATCACTGTTGCCATTAACCTTAAGATATAGCTAGCAAGAAAAAGATTTATAGCCTCTGGTACCCCCACCGACTAAGAAAAAATCGTGTCGGATTGCGGGTCAGGAATTTCTCTCCATGTTGAAGCCCAACTGCTTCCATACTCCCATGCTTAGCAAGAGGAAATGAGAAGCAGAACGAATCCCAAAAACTTAAAGACTGCCTTTGTAGTCTAGCCAAATGCGCAAACAACTTTAAACTGATTTCGTATATTATTTACAAATAGTGCATCTCTACTTCAAAATCAATTCAAGTATAATTATTGGTAGCATGAGGAATTCCCAGTCAAATTATTAATTGCAGTTAATGGGAGCTGGAATATTTTCTTCTGGAAAGCAAGCGGCGGAACAAAATATTAATAAATGCATAAATATTTTAGCAAAATGCAGCTGAAAACAAATTAATGTCGAATAACTTGGGGATGAGCTGACGTCATATTTTTAACTGGCAAAAATATTTCAGGAAGGAGAAAGCAAATTGAAGTCATACCTGAAGGTCACTTTTCATTCGGGGGAATAAATGATTGGGACCCATTGCATGAAGTTATATTTTAAACGGGCTCATATAAGTGACGTTGTTGAGAAGGGCATAGATAGGTATTGCTCTGAACCTTAAAACTGGTTTAAAAAGCTGGCCACAATGATTCATGGAATATAATGCGATATGAATGACGTTTGTTCATGCATACCTCCCAAGTTCCTTTTTAGGTACACTTCTTAATATTAGGAAATGTAAAAATACACGTAGCTGTGCCTTCCTGTGAATGAAACAACCTTTTTGTTATCGATGACGTCATTTAGTTTTATGTCACGTACACCATTTCACTTTACGCTGAGGAGAAGTTAATGAATGAATGAAACTTAAATTTATTGTCCTTTGAATTCCCAGAAGGGTAGGTTACATCAACAAGACATTAAGTCAAAATTGTACAAGTGTATCACAAATATCATCTAATCTTGATTATAATAGTTTAAAAATGTGTGATAATAAATTGCAATAGGATTAAAATGTAAATTAATAATTTTCAACAACTCTTTCTATACAGGAAGTGCACATAATCTCATTATTCGTGGTTGCATAATTTTTCTGCTGAAGCTCCATAAAGTGAGAGAGTAGATTACTCTTAAATTTTCTAAAAGTAAAATTTTCTTCTTCGAATAAAAATATATCTCTTGGCAAATTTGCCCACGCATTGACACTCGAATATTTAAAGGATCTTTTGCCCCACTCGGACTTGCAAACAATTTGAGGTTTATATCTCTTGGTAATTCTTGTGGAGCCACTTTCTTCGCATGAGAAGTCCAGAAACCCATGAAGAACATCATTTGGTGCGGAGAAAGCTAATTTGTATGTTAATAGTAACGTGTCATACATTGAACGATACTCTGAAAACATCCAACCTAACTTATCACAAATCTCATCAGTAACAGGTTCATACTTTAATTTGTTGAGAGCATATCTGGCACAGTTTTTAATAAAGCGGTTGATCAAATTTTCATCTTGTTGTGATATATGTCTTGACCATACACAAGATGCGTAGTCTAAAATACTGAAAATCAAGGAATTGATAAGGATAACTTTGTTCTGAACGCTTAAAATTCGTTTAAGTGGGAAAATACGAGATAAACTTCTGTTACATCTTGCCAAAACACTACTGCACTGATCACTAAAAGATAGACTTTCATCAATTTTCACTCCTAACACTTTCAGCTCTTTCACACGATTGATTTCATTTCCATTTATCTCTAGTTTGAAATCTTTGCATTCATTTAAAATTTTGGGAGATCCGATTAAAAGTAGTTGGGTTTTGCTGATATTTAAGGAAACTCTGTTCCATCTGAGCCAGTCAAGTACCTCTTTGAAGGCATTCTCGAGAGCACCTTTTAAAGTGTCTAGGTTGCTAGGATGAGCAGAGGCTTGAAGTGTTGTATCATCAGCGAAAAGGGTTGGCCAGGCTGAGGTAAGATAACAGGCGAGGTCATTTACATAAATACTAAATAGTAAACTGCTCAAACTCAGGCCCTGCCCAATTCCCCTGGTAGTCTGTTTCACTTCGGATTTATTGCAGTTGGCTTCCACATACTGTTGGTTCTCCATAATTATGGAATTGATGACGCCGCAGTCGACTCCATACCATTTTAGCTTGTGGACTAAAATGCCCCTGTGGATGGAATTGAAGGCTTTGGCTAGGTCGAGTGCAAGAACAGCAGAGACACGTCCACTGTCAAGGTCATCATAAACTCGTTGTAACAATGATGTCAAAGCATGTGACGTGGAAGATTTTCGCCGATACCCGAACTGGAATTTGCACAACAGGTTATTTTTATCGAAGTACGCTGAAAGTTGTTTGTATATGACTTTGTCGAAGATCTTCATTAGCACAGGTTGAATAGAGATAGGTCGTGTGTCGTTAGGAGATGATGCATTTTCGCATTTTGGGATAGGGACAATTCTGACAGTTTTCAGGCAGATTGGAACATTTCCCTCATCTATAAATTTGTTGTAGAAAGTTGCTAAATTTGCAACGAATGCTTCTGATTTAAGGGCTAGTCCAATAATTTTGTTGCTCAATCCCATCGGGTCAGGTGAACAAGAATTTCTACTTTTCATCAGTTTCCATGCATTAGTTATCATTTCAGGGGAAAACTGATTAAGAGTGAAAGTTGAATTGCAAGAAGGTAGAGACTCAGGACGTTGTGGGAGATACGTAAACACTTCTTTATCAGTTTGCAAATCAACATAGTAATTGTTGATTTCGTCAGCAGATAGCTCGGGTAAAATGCCATTCCTTTCTTTGTAAACAAAGTCGTCAATACCCTTCCACAGATTTGTATCAGCAATCTTCGCATTCACGTGGTTTTTCATGTCGGCTTTTACAGCTTTCTTGATGCATGTTGAAATGTCTCTTAGTCTTGCACTGATGGACGGTGAAGGGCATTTTTTATGCTTGCGAAAAAGTTTATTGCGCTTTTGAATTTGCCTTTTGGTTGCTGCTGAAAGATTTATGGCCTTTGACCTTAACGGAACAATCTTGGTCTGTAGTGGAAAGACATCATCGATGGTGGATTTTAGTGCAACGGTGAATTCTTCAAACTGTTGAGATGGATTAGTGAAAGCATTGTTGAGTTTTGATATGAAGTTGGCACATTTTTGTTCACTGAGAGCTCTAAACTTAATAGATTTTGTTGTTGCTTTGGTGCGACCATAATCATAAAAACACTCAATTAAATGATGATCACTCGGAGAGACTTGCACATCACACTTTTTAACTTTATCAACATTATAGACAAAAATTAGGTCAAGAACGTTATTTTCGCGAGTTGGAGTTTTGATAAGTTGAGTGATGTTTAGACTTTTGCACATGTCATTAACTGGAGTAATTTTTTCCTTTGGCAAATTGAAATCTCCTAAAATTACAAACTCTTCTTCAAGCGTTGATTGAAACAGCAAGCTAATTGCGTCATAGTCCATTTCAAGAGTGTCGACAAGGTACTCTGTATCAAGATGGGCTTCAGGTCGGATAATGAGCTGGGGGTCTTGCTAGGAATTTCTGGGCTTGTTTGAGTAGTAATCGTAGGATGGTTTGCTCCCCACGGGGATGTCATATTATTTAGCTTGTTCTGCAATTCTCGATTGCCTCGAATGGCTTCGATTCTTTTTGGATTTTCCAAATATGATTTATCTGAAGCTGACGCCAAATCAGTTCGGGTGAAATCATGATGACCTGCGTCCTCTGAGAAATCCGACATGGCGTTAGAAGTGTCCGAAATATTTCTAAATATTGTTCACTTAAAACCTGCAAATTATATTTTCATGAGGCAATTTTAGATAAAGAATGGGATAGGTTTAAGTTAAAAATAGTTACCCTTTGAAATAAATCTATACCTGTCAATAATTTACGTAAAATGGATATTGGTGTGAATTCCTTATTTAGCTTTGATTAAAATGGTAAATAAGAATATCAATTTGGTTCGCTAACTAAACTTTAAACGTTTTCCAAATTCAATTTATTTTTTCGTAAAGTTTATTTGGTATACCTGTCTGAGACTAAATCCTCTTCAATTTCTCTGGTGGCAGAATGCATGCTTCTAGTGCTCTACTTCTACTCTCTCTTGCCGCAATAGTGCGGAAGCGGGTGAAGGTGAAGGTTACAAAAATCGATCGAGTGTGTAAAGCAAGTGGAAATAAATCAGTGCACGCAAATACATGTGCAAAAAACTTACTCTTTTAGTCTCTTGCTTTATCTCTATAGTAAAGTACAATCCCCTTTAGATATTTTTGCCAAGTGTCTGGATGCTGAAACCGGAGTAAAGATTTAGGTGCATGCATTTGTTAAAAGACAAAGGTAAAAAAGAATTGCTGGAGAGCATAAATATTTTGTGATAACCTTTCTATGCGAGCGATCAGAGCAAAGCAAAATAAAATAACAAGCCGCATGAAGTATGCTTACCTTCAAATGGGATCCATTCATTTGGCATGAATGAATTATAATTATGGTCTGGTGTAATGTTTGTATAATACAGGGTGGGCCCTCTAAAAGTGGAACGCAAAAACTGCTCATAACTTTGTTTCGGCTAATAGCTACAACTTGATATTTGCATATGTAGTTTGGCAGACCTTTTGACGTATGTGCTGCATTGCAGCTGCTTAATTGCTACTAAATTACTAGAGATAGTGGCTGCAGACTGTGAAGCTGGCCTTTAAGAACTTTCCAGAGCTAGTTTGACCCCAAAGGTCATCTGAGAACACTTCAGAAATTTGTAAATGCGCTCATCGGAAAGAGCATCCTTCATTTGCTTAATCAAACAGGATAAATGGGAGATTTCAAAGCAGTAGGCTTCCCAAGCGCTCTAAAACAAAAGTCACTTTGACTTTGACTACAGGTCCTAATTTAGAAAATGGACCATAAGACTAAAAAGGGCAACTACGTAATCAATCTGCATATGGAATAACAATGTAAAGTGTCCAAGGACAAGGTATGCGGAATTAGTTGTTAAAATTTACATTTTATGTTAGAAATGTTTTCAAAGTTTAGTCTACCATTACTTATAATGGAACACGTGTCGGGGAAAAGGTGACCCTACGCAGGGGGACTTGACTGGGGACATGGGATATAGCCTATAAAAAAGAACATATACCAAT
>JAHZMU010002724.1:0-21618 GCA_027743725.1 Rambutsinella grinnellia | reverse complement strand
CATCTTCACCCAGCCTTTCTCTGTAAAAAGCTTCCATTTTAGGCTCGTAATAAAATACATTGACCATGTCAAACAAAATGTTAAATCCAAAGTTGATAAATCTTCTATAAAAGTTCATCTCGCCACTGTATTCCAAGAAAACATTTGAGTAAATAGATGGAGGCAAGTGGCCCCCAACTTTATGCACGATCATTTCTGGAGCACTAATTGGTGTGAATAGAACTAACGAAGCATTCAACTTGTAAACTAAAGCTAGGGCACATTCGTTAAAAATAGGTTGCATAAACACTAGGTCAAATTTTTCGTTAAGAATTTCATTAACAATTGGGAGGTCATAGCTGGATTTGCAGAGGTCGATGAACATCCCCATTAGCTTGAATGGATTCATGCCTTGCTGTTTTTCCTTCATGTTAAACGGATTGAATTTGTCGTCTTCGAGCATCTTTTGTTGGATTTCATCCCAATCGATTGTTAAATGTTCTTTTACATTTTTCATTTCCTTTGTGGCTTTGATTGGACTTAGGATTGTGACTTCATGGCCCCGTTTACCCAGCTCTTCCAAGAGGGGGAGGTACGTTAGTTTGTGACTCTTGCTGGAAAAGAAGGCAATTGATAGTATCTTCTCTCCTAATGCTGACTGGAGCAAGGAGGATGAGAAGAAGATAACCCCTAATATTAGCAGAGATAGCTTCATTTTTAATTATTTACGGGAAGCTGGGAATTGCCACTATTAGCTTACACTATTATTTTAAGACTGACTTTTAAAACGCTGCAATACAGGAAAAATATTCAAGACACATCAGTCATGTGAATATAGTAACGTGTGAAACAAACCGCATGAGAGTATCAAAGTTTTCACGTGCATCATTCTCGCATGATAATGGTACAAGGTTATTGATATTTGTCATGTCATTATCATTTTTGATGAACATTTTAACACTACATCAGGTAGTAATCAATCATGCTTGTAATGAACAGCATATCACTTCTTCAATGCTAAACTGAATTTAAGAGAATATCATACTATGAAGGTTTGTCCGTGTGAAATTTGTAGCGAGATCAAGGACGACTCCGACTTCATACGGACAATGCTACCCAAAAAGTAAAAGAGGATTTTTATGAAGATATAAACATAACGTATACAATGCATTTCAAATGTAAAAAATCATAATGGTAAAGTAATCAGATAGTTCTATGTCCATTTAAGTTTAATTTGCTTTCTTCTACTTAATAGTATTTTTTAAATTAAATAATATCGGCCTTTTAAGTATTTACAAATGCTTAAACGCTATTACATGCCTCTTGTACAATTACATCTTTTGTTATATTACAATTCAATGATAGACCTAAGATTTTATGCTACAGCGAATTATATTCATGAAATGGTGTGTGGCTACTAATTTCAATAGTACTTTTGTGACGCACAAGAGAAAGGTTTGAATAAACCCCTTCCATCTTTTAGTATGCAAATAGTGTGGACAAAGCCTAGAAAAATAAACGCTGGAATGAGCAAACAAAGAAACCTGCTATCATGTTCCTTACACCTGTCATTTAAGGACTGACAATGAGCTAAATGATTTACAGGTGTGCACGACACCTATTTTATATGCCAGGATTGGTTCAGAATTGCATTGAAGATAATTCGAGTTCACAATGCCATTTACAGTTATTAAACCGATGAGAAAAGGTTTTCTTTATAGAAATGTAGGGCGGAGAAAGTTTTTGGAATACGGTTAAAAGCCTACCCCAACTAAAGATAACCCATCGGGAAACTAAACGAAAATGTCAAAGCAGATAATCAAGACGATTTACAGCAACTTTAATCCCCCATTTTATGTAAAATCGATCAGTAACCCGGATGGAAATAGAAATTCCTTATCAATTCCTTCAAATAAATTAGAATCAGATCATTTCTTCCGGAGCTTGCGTGCTTATCTGATTTTAGGAAAGGTCATTGGATTACTACCATTTTCTGGAGTTTTTCATAAACATTCGTCAAATGAGCTATGCTTCAGGTAGTACAAAATAATTTTAATAGATTTTCAGAAATGCAAATATTTTACTTTGTAGGAGAAAAAGCTTGACTTCGATTATAACCCACTTGATTTTCATCAGCCTCATTTTAAACATGGTTTTGAGTATCATGGCGTCCATTCGCATGTCGAAGCGGAACGCTTTGGAAATTGCAGAGTCGGTTCGCTTAACGCTCTATTTTGTATGGGGAACTTATATGTAAGTTGGGGTGAACTTGAGACATGTCTGAATTTACTAATTGGCTTCTGTGATCTTTCAGATTCCTTTCATTCCTTTGGCGAGGTAATCGATTCTTAGAAATATTTAAATCCTGGAACAATACAAATATAGCTTATTCCACATTGGACAAAACGTTGCGCAGGGACGTGTTAATAATAACCGGGGTGGTATTCTCATCAGCAATTTTAGAAAACCTCGTCCTTCATTTAGAATATATAAATAGTTTGGACTCGATTAGTGGAAACAAGCATGGAGATCATACAGATAACATGACAGTTCTAGAAGCTTATTATCACCGCGCTAATCCACATTGGGCGAATGTCCTCAGCTACAATTGGTTCTTTGCTTTTGTCTCATTCATAGTACATAAGTGGATCCTTTACGCGTGGAACTATATCGATGTTTCAATAGCAATTTTTGCACGCGCCATGTATTTCCGGTTTAAGTCAATTTGTGAAATAGTAGAAGAGAAATTACTTGGGCCGCAAGCACTCAGACTGGACAATGATACGAGTAGGGTTTGTCAAGGTATGAGATAAAAGTAAAAGTTGCTTCTACATTTTCTAATAATTTTATCAATTTTAGATCAACAAGCGTGGCTTCAAATCGTTTATGACCACGAGAACCTCTGTCGATTATTGGATGTGGTCGAGACTTTCTTTTCTCCCTTAATTTTTGTGTCATACGCAGTCAATATGTTTTATATTTGCTTGCAGGTAGGAAAACATATTTTAAAGCAAACAAATTCTAAGAAAGTCTTTAATTTCAGCTTTTAGACGGTCTTACTGCTGAGCTTTCCCAACATAGCGTGGTTCATTCAATTTACGCCCCGTGGAGTTTTATTCACTTGATAATGAGAACATTTATTGTGTCCATTTGCTGTGCTAGAATAAATGTTTATGCTCATAAGATTAGGAGCGCATTTCAAGATTGTCCTGTTCATAATTATTCTACAGAGGTTAATTGTAATTAATAATTTTACATAAACATTATATAAATGACATTTCATTTTTAGATTGCTCGGATGGACAAAAGAGTGACATCGGGACCGGACATAGGTCTGACTGGACTGGGTTGCTTTGTCGTAACAAAGCCTTTTATTTTGAGCATTCTAAGCGTAGTCTTCACACTAGAGATTGTGCTTCTCCAATGCGTTCCAAATGGGATGACATCTACGACTCCGGTTTCTGGGGACTGTAAGACGTAATAAAAGGGGTAGAATAATTATTATTGCTGAATTGATAATAACTAAATTTGTTTTGTCAAGTAGTAGAAAAATATTTGATTGTAGTTATTTTCAAATCATCAATGTCAGCAGCCTTCATATGCTTATCATTAACATCTGTCCTTAATTGTTACCTTCTCACGAATAAAATGTGTCACAAACAAAATATGTACAGGGAATTTTTGTTGCTTTCTCCTTCACCAATCATTATCATATCTCAACAAATATTTGTCTTTTAGCAGGTGAAAGTGAAATATTTACAAAAGAAATTTTAAGATGGTATAACCATGCCTATTTATTTCTATAATTTATACCTGCAAAAAGAAAGTTCTTATTCTGCAAGGACTTGGCGAAGGTCAAACAATGTCAGGAATTGTAGTTGCGAATCCGCAGTCAGTAACTGTCATTCTAATTGAGAATGTGTACACATTTCTATTTATCAAGATCTCATTTTTAATAATGAAGTAAATAATTAACAAGAGAAAGTTGCTAGCATTTTTAATCATTTATTTCCCGGAATCTGCGGCACGGTCAACAGGGAAAGCTATTGCTGAAATGGAGAAGTTTAAACTCAAAAAGTATCCAATCCCTAACAAAACAATTGTAAGCTCTGCATCAAATTTAAAGCATCAAGCCTATCATATCATACTGGGAAAATTAGAGGCGGAACAAACGGATGATTTATTCAAGGAAACGAAATTTTTCTTAATTGTCGGACGATTACTTGGAGCCCTTCCATATTCAGGAATATTTGGGAATTCTTACACAAAACTTTATTTTCAGTAAGTTTCAGTTCAGTTTTATAGGCATAACATTACACCCTCAATTGTTTAATTTCAGTCCAAAAAGCGCAGCAGCTATTCACTCCGTTACTGTACTAACCGCCCTAACAATCAATTTACTTTTTGGCATTTGGGACACGATTCAAAGACCGAAACGAAACGCGTTCGAGATTGCACAGTCCTTTCAATCATCAATTCAGTTCTTGTGGGGTTGGTTAATGTGAGTCTTATTAAATCATTTAAATTGATTTAAAAATGAATTACTTTTTCCAACATCTTTAGCTATTTCAACTTTCTGGTCCGTGGCAAGCAATTTCTCTCACTTTTCCACAAGTGGGCAAAAACAACATTTTTCTATCGAATAAAAGACGAACATTTAAAACGAGACGTGACCTTCATAACGGTTTTCATTATGGCATCAGCCATTCTAGAAAATGCTGTATTGCACTTGGAATATATTCCAGATCTGGACAAAATAAGTGGTGAATCTGATTGCATAATTTTAAATGCTAATTTTGCCTTTAGCTCTGTTTAAATCGGGATTTTTGACAGGTGAAAGGTTCTCAAATAAAACAATCGGCATGTCATTCCTTGAGACTTATTACCGAAGGTCACACCATCATTGGGAAAGGGTTCTGGGCTACAATACTGTCTTTGCTTTAATCGCTTTCATACAACATAAATGGATGCTTTATGGAGTCAATTATATTGACGTAATCCTCACGGTCGTAGCGCGAGCCATTTATTACAAGTTCAAGATTCTCTATAAACTTTCTTTTGAGCAGTTGGCAAAGCCGTTGAAACAAGGAATTTTACTAAAAAGTGCCAAGCCAATGGGTAAGCTGATAATTTTTATGCTGTACATTTTCATTATTGACATTATTGACTTTAATTTCTTCAGATAAACATGGGTGGACACAAGTCGTCCAAGATCATAAGCGGATCTGTGATCTGCTTCAGGAATTTGAGGATTTCTTCTCACCTCTAATATTTGGCTCGTATGCTGTAAATATTTTCTACATTTGCATCCAGCTATTGGAGGGAATAAGCACGAATATATCTGCAAACAGTGTTGTCCATTCTATCTACGCTCCATGGAGCTTTCTCCATTTAATCATAAGGGTTTATGTCATCTCCATATCTGCAGCGAGGATTAATTCGTATGCGCATAAGATCAGAGATGTTTTGCAGGAGTGTCCGATTGACTTTTATAATGCAGAGGTGAATTATAGAATTAAATGAAATCAATATCTGATTTAATTTAATTAACATTTTATCAATTTACAGATCTCCCGAGTAGACAAAAAGGTGACGACTGGCCCCGACATTGGTTTCACAGGACTTGGATGCTTTGTCGTCACGAAGCCATTTCTTTTGAAGATTGTTAGTGTTATTTTCACATTTGAAATTGTTCTTTTGCAGGGAAAGCCGTCTACGCCCGGTTGCTAAAATGTCATATTTTTATTCTATGAAAATAAAATGAATTGTATTCGCTAAATGGCTATTTTATTATCAGCTATTGATAGACAGTTTAATTTAGCAAGCAATAAATACTATTGAAATATCCTACATCACAACAAGTCTACTACTTTTTCTTGGTCCCTTCGTTTCTTTTGTACTTGTCAGCACTACCGAAGACTTTTTACTACAATTATATTGCCAGTACTACCTTTATTTTCAAAATATATTTTTGTCTTTGTTTAGTGAATTTCAATCGATGTTTTACCATTGCTTGTTACCAGCTCTAACAAATCACCACTATTGAGTTTAGAATTCTCAGGCCGATATATCCACTCCTCTATGAACCTATCAAGAAGAATTTGTTAAATGTCATAAAATCAACAAATTAGGATTTTTAATGAAATTCGGTGATTTTAAAATGTTTTTAACCTTTTTACCCTGAAATATGTTGACATTACAAGCAACCCTCCCTCTTTCAGCAATCTTCCAGCAAGATAAGCAGCAACTGCAGATGACTCAACGCTTTGCTTAAACATTTTGTCTACTGACTGCAAAAAGTCGTCTGATAAGACGTTTCCTCCTGTCCATCCTCCAGCGACGCAGATTATTCCACTGAGAATGTTTGAGGGCGAGTCACTTTTGATGTTTAATGCTTTCTTTACCTCACTTTCAATCCATTTTGCCTGCAATAAATTATAAAGGCTTTACTTGTTAGTCGAATTAATAAAGCTAAGTTATTAAACCTGTTCAGCTGCCACTTGCAAATGTGCTATATCAATGCTCAAATCCGCCTTATCATTTGCTCCATGGTCGACACTCGCTACCCAGATATTTTTCTTTTTGAAATGATCAACCAATGTTGTCCCTAATGCTCCACGCCCTCCAATTACTAACAAACGCTTATCCAAATCCATGTCTTTTAATAAATTGCTATGAGAGGATATATATGATTTTGCGACAATCTTCAATCTTAGTATGTATCAGCAAAAACAATTGCAATTTATTATATAATATTTTAACTTTTTTCGTGTGATTTAAGATGGAAAAACGCACTATTACGTAGTAAGCACAGATTTCTTCCACATCTTTACATTCTCATCTGGCAACAAGTTGCAAGAAATTGAAAGGGTGGGTGAAAACACGGTGAAAGTAAGCAGGTATCGATCCATGTCCATAGCATTGTATGCATAGTGAAGAAAAGTTGCTTTCACCAGAGATTCGATACAAAGTATATCTGTACTTTCAAGCATCAATGCTTATATTATATAATTATAATTATATCAATGCTTAAGTAAGAAAAATTATGGCATTAGAAATATATGCGTGCTAGAAGCTCATTCGACTTGACTTAAAATCACAGAAATAAACCAAACATATTTCATTCAAAACAAATACCGTAACATTATTATTATCGTTTTCGAGACTTCCTCGTGTGTTGTTGGATGTTCCAGGTTATCATTAGCTTGACAGAAGGCTAACAGCAGTGTTGTCATTATATTTACTTTTTGCCTGTTGTTGAACAGTTACCTTCAGAAAAGGTATTAACTTAAATAGGTAGTTTGAGGCTCGAGGATAATACTATAAAATTAAATTTGTTGTGCAACAGCGTAACTTGATGGTCTGGAAAATTATGGAATGTATTAAATACTTTATAAATCGCTTTTGACTTACCATAAATAAGTTAAAGCTTTCTTTTACTTGGCATATTTTAAGTGACATACTGCTTTTAATTTCCAGCAAAAGCCAACCAGATAATATGGAAATTATCAGCACGAGTATTAAACTCCGCCTTCGTCAAACATTAGCTCTCTGAAATCGAGACATGATTCAGGCGTTTCCTTATGTTTGAAATCAAAAGTGTTGGTATTTCTGATTTCCATCTTCACATTTAATTAGAGTGTCTTGAAGTGAGATTAGTCCTATTTTAAATTCTTCACATATCTTAAATTATATCGTCTTATTTCAATTAACTTCACGTGTGGTCGGGGGTCATATCAGATCTGCTATTGCAAATTACTTTTGTTTTTCTATTATATAACTTGTCTCGAACTAGCCCACATCTACTTCAATTTTACTTCCCGATCACAATGCGGAAGTTTAATTTAAAATCTACGAAAAATAGAGTGGGGGAGATGTGCTCATCTACTAAAAACGCTATCCACATCTCCACCAACCTCTCACAATTTGGAATGGATTTATTTAAATTCCAAACAAGTCTTTGCCACTGGCTAGACTTGTTCCCTTTCCAACTCTTGAGAAATAATCAAGTCAGGATAGTTTCATGTTTATCCGCAAAAGGACTAATTTCTCACTTGCTATTCCTCTATTCAGTGATTATTCCAATGCTTGAAATATTTTATTCCATTTTCATAACGGGAATAAATCGCCAATCATTAAACTCCATTTGTTATTCTGGATTCATCAGTCTCACCCGAGGCTCTTGGGGAGTTTTGCTAATAAATGTTCATTACAATCAAACAAATTACGCTCAATTGATAAACTCGCTGTTAACCAAAAATAGCAAGAAAGATGTTTCTTATAAAATTCATGAAGTTGTGGCACTTTCTGCAACGCCAGCTTTAGTCGTTGTTGTCTGGTTAGGATGTAGCTGGTTCTCTATGCATTATTCTTGCATCCGTCCCCAATACGTTTTGATGTTTGGCGATTGCAAATCGTTTGGAAGTGGAGAATCAATCATAATTCTGACTCTGGAATTGATAACAACTTTCCCAGCTTTGTTAACAGGAAGTCACATAGCTTGTTTGATCATGTTGGGATTGTTTAAGATTTATGGATTGCTTTCGGAGTTGAAGTAAGCTATTTTAAATAAAATAATTCCATAAAATATTAATTAAACTCTTTTAGATTACAAATGCGCTGGATACGACCTCTACGCTCTGGATCAACTCGATTACATCATTTAATCATTAGCTATAGAAAGATCCAATTCTTTGCAATAATCTTAAATGGCTGCATGCAACAATTCATTTTTCCAACAATCCAATTCACTGGAAGTTTGATAGGCATCTCACTTCTGTATTCGCTTATCATTTTTAGAAATCAATTTACCCAAATTGCACTTGTCGGTATTATCATAGTGTTTATTGGGATGGTCGGGTTTGATTTAATCGCCTTACATATTGCAAGTATGCTTATCCCTAAATCAAGAAAAATGTTGGTGAAATGGAAAAGGAAGATTGGAAGGGCGGGAGATAGCTCACTCTGGTTTCGAAAGGTCGTCAGATCATGCCAACCGATATGTTTGAGGGTTGGATCATTCCACAAGGTTGACAGAGGGAGGGGCCCGGCGATGATCAAATTTTGTTTGCAGAGGACGATTTTCCTCGTAGTCAGCACAAAGCATTAAAGATAAATTTTCTACATAAAGCCTTGATGAATAAATAATTGCGAAAAGCATACAATTCAAGGACATTCTTATTTAAAGAAAGTATTTTGTTATTTTCGTTGCATAAACAATTCGATGCTTTATTTTTCGTGTTGCCCTACCACATTTCGGTTCTTTTCCATTTGGCAAAATGCAATTTAATCTGATCTCTGCTCTTCTAATTACTTTATACCCCGTCTATGTACAACTACAAGGGAACAAAGAAAACCCTATTACGTGGGTTGATCCATCCAAGGTTGATCTAAATAATCAAGAAGGATCTGCCTTCTTTGGTGGAAGCTTCCGTTACGCGGCTCGAAGCGAATATCGCGGTGGTATTCTATGTGGCCAGTATATTCCTGAAGATACCATGTTCCAATCCACTCTTAGCGGGACCGAGGTCAAAATTCCATCTAATAATAACATTCAGGTCTTAAAGTTTCCACCGGGTACAGTGAGCTGGATTCAAAAAGGTCTTAAGAGGGGAGAGCACGGATTAGCCACTAGGGGAGATGGTGACCTAGAACTCCCGCATAACATGATTCTTTGCGGGAGCATGCCAGGCACTGCAGAACATATTTATGCTTGCAGAGTTCTCTTAGATAATGACGAGGTTGTGATGGGATATTTCTCTTTTAGTACTCAGATATGCACGTATAATCATGGTGAGTTAAATTAACTTAATATTTTTTATTTTTGCAAATTTAAATCCCTTTTTGAATAGGCACCAAGGAGCAAACTGCTAAATTGTTTGAGCTGCTGGTCTTAAATAATTATGGAATCGTTACTAATGCAGCGGGGTAATCGTAGTATATTTTTATAAAAACGAAGCAATTGTTTAAATATATTTTAATAAATCTTTAAATTCTGTCAATCATAATCAGATTATGATTTTCTTGAAAAATTTGCATAAAACAATCTTTGAAGAAATCCATATTCAAAGAAAATAAGTAGCTATAATATGTAAGTAATGTTACTCCAATTCCAAACCTCATCAATTCGTTTCTGCATTCTTCCTCTTACTCGTTAAAACTTGGTTTTTGGTTTCCGCTTCTGAAACCATGTTTGCAATTATTTATAAATATGATGTAAAACAATTTTGATTTCAATGTGGTAGATGCTGAGCATCTACATAGTTCTTGCTTCGTATAAATTCATAAATTTACTACGACAGTTTTAAACTTTAATGATGTCGCGACTCAAAGCATTATTACTTGGTTTCATATCAACCCTAATTGCCATCATAACTTTGGTAAATAAACATTAGCTAAGCTTCTACAGCTCTAATTAATTACTTTATTAATCATTATTCACTTAAGGTTACGGTGGCAGGCGCCAACACTACATTCAGCCAAGCCAACTTTGTCGTGAAATTTAATTCCCTTGTTGGAAAAAACGATAACACTTATTCATACACTGAGCATGATTTACTGCCAATGATTAAGACAATCTCTACAAAATTCTCAAACATATTTAGCCACGTCCACTCAACATATCCCCGCGAGCCGAGTTCCAATTACATTCCCACTGCCACAGCAAAATTTAACGTGAACTCTCCCAAAAAGCTTCAAGTTTATGTAATATCAGCTCTGAAGCAACAACACCTCCAGTTTGACGGGACTACACAAAGTCCATTCCAACTCGCTATAAAATTAGCTCGTCAAGCAAACTATATTTACCCCCAAACGGTAGAATACCTAATTTTAAACGAAAAATTGACTCCGGCTAATCTTCAACTTGCCAAAAGAATTTTAAGGGATGAACTATTCAGGTATAAATTGGGACAGATTGCTCTCCTCTCTAGTTGTTTGGATCCCTTTAAATTTGAAAATGAAACGGTTCCTTTACTTCCAAAACTTGATATGATAATATTTTCAAGACACCTGTATCAACATGAGTACAGCGCTGGTGCAAATAAATCTTCGCAAAACATAATTGGGGAATTTGAAAAATGCAAAGAAATTATAAAAGAATTGAATGTTTCAACTGACGTAGCTTTTGCAACGGAATGGGGTGAGGAGAGTCCTTCAGGATGGAGACATCTGCAGAATCATTTAGATTACTGGATAATTATGAATGATTATGCGAAGAAAAAGAATACAAAGATTTTTATGGAAGAAGCGTTCGATATTCCCAGCCATAATACGAGTAAATTGGGCTGGTGGAGACTTTTTCCAAAAAGCTATAGGAGTAATAATAATTACGTTTTTGAGGAAAAGGAGACTGGTAAGCTATAAATTAATATGATACTATTCAGGTATTAATTCAGGTATTATTTAGGATTGAAAAGTAAACAGACAAACTTTACTCTTGTAAAAAACGTCAGCAAAAACGAAAGGGAATGGAGAAAAGAAGATGAAGTGGATATAAATTCACCTTCACATCCATCAACCTTTCTTGGACTTCCCCTCTGGGGATTGATTTTATTCTCTGTATCATTAGTGTTGATATGCCTATCTTCGCCGTTATACGTATTATATTGGTATAAAAGGAGAAGGAGACAACTCGGGCCAAAATCAGAAGAATATGAGCAACTCCTCCTCGAGTCTAATAATTACTATGAAGTTCCTACAGATAAATTCACTCTGAAAGAAGGAGAGCCTTTAGGTTCAGGTGAATTTGGTCAAGTTTGTGTTGGAACAGTGACGAAAGATTCGGAAAGGATTAAAGTAGCAATTAAAATGCCGAAACATCAAACTTGTAGTATTACACAGAAAGGATTAATATCAGAGATTAGAACACTGGCAACGATTGGGAAGCATTCGAATGTTGTAGAATTGATTGGGGCTTGCACAAAAGATGTGCAGAAAAATAAGATTTACGTTTTTCTGGAATTCTGTGAATTTGGGACGTTAGAAGGTTACCTGAGGAAGAGGAAGTTGGAGGTTCAAGCGTCAGATATTTATGAGAATGCGGCCAAAGCAGAGTTTATAGAATTGGAAACAGAGCTTAAAGAGAAAATGGCTAGATGGGCAAATGAAATTGCAATTGGGATGGAGTATATCGCGTCGAAAAATGTAAAAATATATAAATTAATTAGTTCAAGCTTTAATCCAATTTCTAATTAGGTTGTCCACATGGATCTTGCAACGCGCAACGTTCTTTTGACTACAAACCAAGTGGCAAAGATATCCGATTTTGGTTTATCCCGTCGACTTTACAATTACCAGTGTTACACAAAGTCTAACCAGGAACCATTGCCTTGGCGCTGGATGTCACCTGAATCTCTGCAGCAATTGGAGTTTACAGAGAAATCTGATGTTTGGTCTTATGGCGTTACTTTGTGGGAGATTTATTCCCTTGGAGACATACCTTATGGAGGAATGTCATGGGATGTTAACTTTGCAAATAGTATTGTTCGAGGTTTACGCTTGGGTCCTCCTCAATTTAATTGTGATGGAGTGTTTGGAAATATAATTAAAGCTTGTTGGGCTCTAAGCCCGGAGAGGAGACCGACATTTTCGGAATTAGTAGGAATGTTGAGAGATTGAATATCTAAGAAATTGCTCTCTTTACGTCACGATATACCACATACCAAGGTTTTTATAGAAAAATTACAAATAAAACAAAATATCTTGCTAAAGAAAATTGCGGTTACCAATTGACGTTTTACGACATTTGGTCTGGTCACGTTTAATTTGTGCTATCATTTTTGCATTTGCATTCAGTAAACAATACCACATTTTAGTTTTATCATGCGTTTTCGTAACCCGTTTATAATACTCTTGCCGTTAATGGCAATACTATATTTCCCGGTGGAAAGCAATTTAGACGGATTTAATGTAAGGTACCTATACAAATAATTTAATTATAATTTTATCTATTTTTATTCATTTTTCTATCCTTCAAGGTCTCCTCATACCGTCGCAACTCTCCCTTTAGCAGCCCAAACTTTATAGTACTTTTTAGCTCAGAAGTGAGAGAACACTCGGCCACATACAATGTCCCAGATTTACTTCCAATGGTTCAAAAATTCTCTTCAGAATTCTCATCCATCCTCACACCTTTAATCCAACCGGGCGAAATTGTCCAAAGCGTTTTCTATACTGTTGAAGCAATTGCTTTGTTCAATACCGCTTTGATGATAAATCGTCTAAATACAAAAATCTCAAATCCAGCTCAGCCACTCGAACTTTTTATGTTATTTGACCTGGACAAATCGGAAGAATCCAAGAAAGGTAATGATACAATCGCAGAAGATGCCAGTGATGGCTTTGACAACGCTTTACAGCTTGCTGAAATGGCAAGTGGAATATTTTCTGGGATTACAAGATACATTATTGGATACACTCACGATCTTGATATTACAAATAGTGATGAGTATCTTGCAAAAATAATCAGGATTAAGTCCATTCTAAACTCAAACTTTACCAGTTATAAATTAGGAGCAATCTCCAGTTTTCAAGATTGCGGCTACGAAAATTTGGAAAGGTATTTGACTCCGCTTTTAAAGCATTTGGACCTCGTTGGCTTCATTTGGTATCCTAATCAAGAAGAGCTTGATGACGGACCGCAAGTCATTCTTCCCAAATTTCTTAGAAAATTTAATAAATGTAAAAGTAAAGTTCATGCAGTTAATCCGGCGATTGAAGTTAGCTTAAATACTGGATGGCCAGATACTGACACGAATGGCAAAAGGAATTATTCAAATCAAGCTTTTTATTGGGAAGAGTTGAGTAAATGGGCGCAAGACACAAAGACAAAGGTTTTCATGGAGGAAGCTTTTGATAATTCATTTCGGGAAGGGAATTATGCTCATCGTGGTTGGTGGGCATTAAAAACTGCGAAAAGTTTTGAAGGGCCTGCGGATTTTGAATATGAAGATAAGCGTGAATTAGGTAAAAGATTTGATTGATTTGATTTATAATAAATACTTTAGAAAAGCTAAACAAATGCTATTTTACAGCGAGGAAGGAAAAAGCTGGAAAACTTGACAAGCCAAAGAAAACCTCAAGAACTGTGGAGGTCATTGTGGCATCCGCAGTAACATCAACAGTTGTAATTTTGGCGGTGGTTGCAGCTGGAATTTATTTTTTACACAAAAAAATAAAGAAACAAAAGGAGAGTATGTTGTCAAAGGAGGAAATTGAAGAATTCTTCGAAGGAGTAAAGCGAAAGGGGTCTAATACTTCCGAGCCTGTTAGTGCGGAAAAGATGGCTTATGATAAAAATTATGAGGTTGATATAACGAATTTCATTACAAATGAAGAGGCGACCCTTGGTAGCGGAAGTTTTGGAAGGGTCGTTAAAGGAATTGTAATTATGAATGGGAAAGAGGTGAATGTTGCGGTTAAAATGTTGAACAAATTTAGTCCTTCCACAGCGCTAAATGGATTGTTGAGTGAGATTAAGGTTTTGAGTTATTTGGGAAAGCATGAAAATATTCTGAGTTTGGTGGGGGCTTATACGGAAGGGTTGAGGAAGGGAAAGGTCTACGTCTTTACAGAATTGTGTGGAAATGGGTCGTTGGAAAGATACTTGAGGAGTTTCCAACCTCCGAGTTTGATCACGCGTATTTCGAAAATGACAAATAAAAATTTGGAGAAGGAGCCAATCTTGCATGAAGAAGTAAAGTATGTAGCGGAGAATACTGGTGTGAAAGTTAGAGAGAGACCGAATGCAGCGAGGTTGAAGAGGTGGGCATACGAGATTGCGAATGGAATGGAATTTTTAGCGTCAAAATACGTAATGAATTACTTAAGTAATCAGTAAACAATTTATATTTGATTAATCGAATGAATAGGTTGTCCATGCTGATCTTGCAACAAGGAATGTCCTTTTAACCGAAGATTTCACTGCAAAAATATCCGATTTTGGTCTCTCACGTCGCATGTATGATTATACGAATTATGTAAAGACGCAACAGGAGCCTTTGCCTTGGAGATGGATGAGTCCTGAAGCACTGAGACGGCTTGAGTTCAATGAGAAAACGGATGTGTGGGCGTTTGGAGTTACGCTCTGGGAAATTTACTCATTTGGAGACCTGCCTTATCCAGGACTTCACTGGACACAGGATTTTCCAACGAGGTTGATGAACGGGTTGAGATTGGAGGAACCGGAATTTAACACTGATAGCATGTAAGTTTAATTTTAGTTAGAAAAGAATCATTTTGACTTAAATGCGTTTTAATTTTCAGGTATTCCTTAATGCTAATGTGTTGGAGTAATGATCCCGCGACTCGTCCTACATTCAAGGAACTTAAAGGGCGTTTAGCAATAGAATAATAATTAAGCTAAACTTTCTCTATTTCTATTTTGATTTATACCATTTTATTTTTCTGTGACTACAATTAATATTGACATTAATTCCTCGTTAATTACTCCCAAGATTTAATTCGATCAATAGTAAACAAAGTGTCTCCAAACCACTCTCCGCCTTTTTCATAATTATCGTTTGTCGAATTATCCATTTGCATATAATGGGACCCACCTACTCCATAACTTTGAGCACTCCAAGTAATGTGTGCTGTAGGTACAGCCTTCATCTTTAATTGATAATAGGCTACTCCCTTTTCATCAACCTCGATTGGCTTCAAGCAAAATATTTCTCTGTTCTTATTTATTATATAGTTCCGGTCAAGGACTAAATAATATTCGTTGGAATTCAATAATATATTTTCGTCCTTGGTGTAAGCAGCAAACGCTCCAGGTTTGCCCCTATTTTCCAACAAATACCAGTCATCTCCGCAGTAATGGGAGGAGGTAAATTCCCACCAGGTATTTCCATAGTTTATGTTACCCGGAGCGTATGAATCGTGATGAAATGGATCGTTATCTATTATCAAGTAATTGTAGCTATCTTTCGCTTCCGAAACCCAAGTGACGACTCCGCCGGGAAAGGACTTTAATCCAAGCTTGTACAAGGTATTTGTTCGGAGCTTTGTGTCCGGAATTACTTCTTTGAAGATGGCATTATTAGACTCGGATCCTAATATTACGGATGCCTGCAAAATATTCGAGGTATTGTAAAGCAAAGTTGTGAAATTACAAGAAGTAAAATGGTTACCTGAATTAGTAAAACCAGAGAGAAAATTAATCGCAACATTTTGCAGAAAACTTTAAAATTTATACAGCAATGTTTCTCTCTTGGTTTTGTAACCTTGTTGGTTTGCTAACTGAACTCAAAATTTGAGTCTCAAATCAAATCTCTTCAATTCTATCCTAATGGATAACGGTTTTCTAAATTAACGAATCATGCTATACATAACTTTATGCGTAGCAACAAAAAAGGTCGGTGTAAATGAGTGGTCTTTTCGAGAGTTAAAATTCGCCATTCGCAAAAAAAATACCGTGAAAAGAGTAAATTTATTCATCATGTAATTTCTATTCGCTCTGCGTCATTGTCTACCTTGAATTTTAAGTAGGCATATTTAGGTTTTTTTGCAAATGTCATTTGTCTAATGTTATATGTACTAATTGAATTTGCCAATTTTAAGAGCGGAGTATTTGTAATGCGGTTTTTGCACATGAAATGAAGTTAACATTGTATGTCAAATATTTAATTTCAAATTTACACTAATTCGGGTGTTGAACATGACAACATTGTATAATTTACAGTTTTGTCCCTCGCTTGGTAATTTTGTGTTAGAATTTTAGTGAGATCAGCAAACGTTGGCCGTCTTTCGGGGTCGACATTCCAGCACTTTAACATTATTATATACCTGAAGGCGAAAGAAAAAGAAAATCATAAAGCTCATCATTATATTGTGAAAAATAAATCGGTATACATTTCATTCGTGTTAAATTCCGGCTCTTCTAATCTCAATCCCTTCATCAATTTTAGTGGAAAATCTGTACTCCACGAAAGCCCTCCATAGGGTAAGCTCCCTAAAGAATATATTTCCCACAAGGTAATCCCAAACGCCCACACATCCGACTTTTCAGTAAACTCCCAACGGCGGAGCGACTCTGGACTCATCCATCTCCAAGGAAGGGGCTCTTGTGATTTTTTGATATAACTGATGTAGTCGTAAAGACGACGGGAGAGACCAAAATCAGATATTTTTGCTGTTAAATTATCACTTAACAGAACATTCCTTGTTGATAAGTCGGCATGGACAACCTTGAAAAAAATATATTAATAGAAAGACTACAAGAAAATGCTAAAATTTAAACTAACATCCTTTGAAATAATAAATTCCATTCCACTCGCGATTTCGCATGACCACTGGAACATCACTTTCGCCTCTATCCCTTCCTCGTTCATATCAGCCTTAACCGTTTTCGCTTTTTCTCGAAGGTAGCTCTCCAACGATCCACAACTACATAGTTCAGTAAAGACCAATACTTTCCCCCTTCTTAATTCTTTTGTGTAGGCCCCAATCAACCCTACAATATTCTCATGCTGACCCAAATGACTCAAAACTTTAATTTCAGACAAAAGTCCTTTAAGCGCTGATGGGGGCGACGACTTCCTTGCCATTTTTACCGCTACTGGTATACAAACACCGTTCACTTTCACCTCCCCTTTACAAACCATTCCAAAATTTCCCTTCCCCAAAACATTAACCTCGTTAAATCTGAAACTGTTTAATTTCAGTTCGTGTTTATTATTATATTTTGAGCTGTGTACTGCTCTATCCATCTCCATCTGGAGAGGTCCAACTGGTTCAACATGCTCGGAATTGCTGACGCCTTCAAAAAATTCCAGAATGTCCCGTTTAGACAAGCCAACCTCATTTTTTCCAAGTTCTTTCCGCATTTGTCTATAAACCAAAAATATCGCTATTCCAATCACGACAACTGTCATTATCGAAGATGTTACGACAACTGAAACGAGATTTCCTACGTATGAAGTTGAAGCAACTGCTGGTTTAGATTTAGATTCCAATTTAGCAAGATCCTTTTTCTCCACAAAAACAAAATCTTGAGTCCTCGCATAATATTCATTCTCACTTTTTAATTTCCACCACCCTTCATTCCTAGCCACTGGTTCCCTAAACAAATTATCCAACGCTTCAAACATAATAGCTGTTGTATTTGTTGCAATAACAAATTCATTCATTTCCTCCCAAAACGTGACTAAAGCTGAGAAATTTTGCTTTCCATTAAAATCCGTGTCTGGCCAATCAGCTCCTATTCCAATCTCAATTGGTAAGCCAAGTATTTGGATTTTCTCTCGACAGACTTGAAAATGTCTGAGATAATTTTGCAATGATTTCTGCGGTCCCAAATTAAACTCATCTTGGGTCTTTGGATAATAATTGATGTAAACAAACTGGAGGTATTCCAAGATTGAAACTGTGTCATCATCTAGATTTTTACTCACTCCGCAATCTTCTGTGCTGAAGCCTATTCCATGTCTGTACTTTTTGGCCTCTCCCTTGTATAATTTCAAGTGGTTGACGACTTCAGTATGAGGTTCGCCATTAAACCAGAGAAGGAGAGTTTCAACGGTTCCATTATGGATTGAATTTGCTCTATTTGCAAGTTCCAATGCGATGTCAAATGGAGTCGTGTTCTTTCCATTAAGCTCTGTTGCATTTTCCAATTTATAAACTATCATTAATTTTAATGTTGAATTGTAAAGTTTGTTGTATTTGGCAACTGCTGTTGGGATTTGCTCTACGCTTGGCTGCCTCTCTTTGAGTTCAATTGGTTCTGTTATCAAGTTTGAGAATTTGGTAGAAACTGTCTTGATTAATGGAATGAGATCGGCTTCATCATAAGCGCTCGGCGAATCAGAGGCAAAAACGTACGGACTGAAGCTTACATAGAAGTTTGACTGGCTAAAATTATTGATTGAAAATACCTGGAATTTTTTTAAAATAAAAAGTAAGGAACATAATTGCTTCTAAATGTTAACTTTGAATAGTCAACTTACGCAATTAATTAACATGGGTAGCAGGAGTAGAAAAGATAAATTCCTCATACTGAACATAATATAAATTATTTAATAGCTTACTCCTCACCACAAACTCAACTAAATCATTTGCATCCAAATGATTATTCTTTGCATGGAAACTGATAATCCAAAAAAGGTATTCTAAATTCATGAGAAATTCTAGCAATTATCTTAGCGCGATAACTAATTAACCCGAAATGTTTTCTTTTATGACCATGTTTTGGCATAATAACACGATAATTATATTTAGGAGTTCACAAGAGCTCATTACTTTATCAGTCTTAAGCATAGTCCATTTTAGGAGTTAAAATGAAACAAGTCATTATAAAAACAAAGTTAACAACTATATTAATTTTAATATTAGAAAAAGGAAGCAGGAAAGGCTTATTCCTCAAGAAGTGTATAGTTTAATGTTGATTGGGAACTGTCATCAGCAAACTCTTCTTCCGAAGATCTTTTAATGAGCCTTTCTCTTTCTTGTGATGATAGAATGTCCTTCAGCTCAACAAACTTTGGCCGTCTCTCAGGATCCACGCTCCAGCATTTTAGCATTAGTCCATACCTGGAAAATATTTAGGTTTTAGAGTCTCACTTTTACATGCAATTAATATTTAGATGACTCACATATTATCAGCATTATACTCTGGTTCTTCCAATCTCATTCCTTTTACCAATTTACAAGGGAAATCTATCGTCCATGAAAATCCACCGTATGGGAGCACTCCCAATGTATAAATTTCCCATAAGGTAACCCCATACGCCCACACATCCGTCTTTTCCGTGAATTCCCAACGACGAAGCGACTCTGGACTCATCCATCTCCAAGGGAGAGGCTCTTGTGATTTTTTGATATAACTGATGTAGTCGTAAAGGCGACGGGAGAGACCAAAATCAGAGATTTTTGCTGTCAAGTTGCTAGTCAATAGAACGTTTCGAGTGGAAAGGTCAGCGTGGATAACCTATTGTAGAATTTGCTATTAAATTGCAATTAATTATAACACTTCTCTAATTATTACCCCTTTTGATATTATGAATTCCATTCCACTCGCTATTTCAAATGACCACCGATGCATTTCACCTTGCCTCTCCAGTTGTTTTTGTGTATCCCCGACAGTCACCGATTTTGCTTCATTCCTCAAATAACTCTCTAGCGATCCGCGCTCACAAAGTTCAGTAAAAACTAAAACCTTTCCACTTTTCAAGTCTTTCGTGCATGCTCCGATTAGACAAGCAAGATTATCATTTTGTCCTAGATGACTTAGCACTTTAATTTCTGATAATAACCCTTTTAACGCAGTCGAGGGACATGATTTCTTCACCATTTTCACTGCAGTATCAACATATCCATCCAAAACTTTTACTTTCCCTTTACAAACTACTCCAAAATTCCCTTTTCCAAGTAGACTTGCTTCGTCCACTTCAAAATTGTTTGGTTTTAGCTCATAAGCATTGTCATACCTTGAATTATGTACAACACCATCGATCTCATACTGAAGCGGAGACTTCTCCATTCCTGACTTATCTGAGCCTTCAAAGAATTCATGAATATCATCTTTAGACAATCCCATCTCATGATTTTCAATTTGTCTCCACATCTTGCGATAAGCTAAAACAATGACTACACCCACAGCTACAATTGTTAGGAGGGATGACCCCAGTACAATTGTCAGAATTGAGAAGCTTCCCGTATATAAAATTGCGTTATGATGACTTGAATCGTGCACCGTTTGATTTTCATGCGTTTTGTTCAAAGCAAGATTTCTCTTCTCTAAGAAAACAAAATCTTCAGTTTTCACATAATAACCATCTTGATTCTGAAGCGTCCACCACCCCATTGATTTCCCAATTGAATCCTTATAAGGATTATCAAACGCTTCGAACATGATAACAGTCGTGTTCGTTGCCGAAACATATCCATTCACGTTCTCCCAAAACAGAACCAATTGAGAATAATTTTGATGACCATTATAGTCCGTGTCTGGCCAAACTAGACCCATTCCAATCTCAATAGTTGGGTTAACTTTCTTAATTTTTGCAAAACACACTTCAAAATGCTTTTTATAATGGATGAATGAATTCTCAGGCCCCAAATTATACTCGTCTTGGGTATTTGGCAAATAACTGATGTAAACAAATCCGAGATTTTTCAAGACGGGAGCAACAATGGTATTAAGATTTGCACCAACTCCGCAATCCGAAGGCTTCAAACCTATTCCGTGTCTGTACTTGTTTTGTAGAGATTTCTCTTTTAATTTTATTGTTATATTTTGAAAATGCTTTAAAAGTTCTTCCGCAGATACGCCTTGAAACCAGAGAGTAAGCGTGTCAACAGTGCTATTAAATATTCGATTTGATTTTTCAGCCAAATCCAAAGCAATATCAAATGGGATGGTATTCTTCCCGTTGATTTGGGTAAAATTTTCGTACTTGTAGACAATCATGACTTTTAAAGAGGAATTTGTGTTTTTGTTAAACTTTGCGGTGGCAGTGGGGATAAACTCGATACTTGGCGTTCGTGGTTGGAGTCCAAATGCTGCTGTGGAAATTTTGGAGAAGCGGGTTGAAATCGTTCTTATCATTGGGAAGAGGTCAGCCTCCTCGTATGCGTTAGGCACCGGATCTGGTGAAAGGACATAAGGGCTGAAGCTAACGCAGAAATGTGTCTGGC
>JAHZMU010002723.1:0-71424 GCA_027743725.1 Rambutsinella grinnellia | reverse complement strand
CAAATCTCATCCAAATCATTACCATCCCATTAACCACCTCCTTTAAAGACCAAAAAACACCTCCGAAAATGCTCATCTACAGTTTTGATTTCACTTTTTATACCACAACCCCCTCATCTCTTACCTAATTTGTCGCCCACTCTTATCAACTCCAAGTCAGGTGCAAAAAAAACACGTTCCAACTACAAGGTCAGTTCCAAAAGCCCGTAACGACTTCCAAAACGTCAACACCTTCACAGAACAAATTTAAAATTTAAATTAAAACTTAACTGTTCTTTAACTTAATTTTACCTGCGAAAAACGGTGATTTTATTCGTAATGAAAATGTTCTAGAAAAAATAAGACTTACGTTAGTAAACTGTGATGATTCCCAAATGATGGAACTGCTTATAGCAACGTTTTCCTCATGGAAAGGTACAGAAAAGTCATAACCAAGTACATACACAGAAAAATGATGGCCAACCAACCCTAAAAAACATAAAAACTTAATACTAATAGCTCTAATAATGTTATAGAATCAATGTTAGAAGATATGGCTTTTGGTACAGACTGCGTCCTCTTATAACGGGGCTGAATACCGACCTATTTTCAGCTTTCAGATGATGCAAGACAGCAGCAAAGAGTAGACCAAGAAGGATGAGAACTTTCTATGAGAAATAGTAGCAGGCTAACATGTAAGAACTAAACAGTTTAGTCTAAACTGTTTCATACGCCATGTAAAACAAAGAGTATGAAGAATGAAGACATCTTCAAGACGTTCAAGGCGATCTGATGTTTTTGTTTGAAATGCATTGTTTTGATTCATGTCAAGACATGCGAAAAGTATGAAAATGTATAATATTTTGAGCTAGAGCGAGGCTAAATTATATAATTCTTAAATAATTTGGATGAAGAGGTTAAGAAAGAGAAAAGTTTTGCGCTGAAGCTTTTAAGAATGACATAAAATTGCACATAATTTATTTGTTCAGAGCATTTTGACTCCAAATTTTGGAGTGATTACAAACAAGATAAAATATTTTGAATAAAAATTTATAAAAAAAAACTTTAAAATCGTAATATTACGATCAGTTTTTAAAAGCTCAGGTTTCACAATTGTCCATGCATTTAACTTAAATGATTAAGAGAGAGCTGAGTTGTAATCTTAAGAAATCTTAATATAATATTATGCATAATAAATACTATAAAACTTTTTGCCAATACTCAAAAGCCATCCTGCGGCTTTGCATAAGATGAGATCTGCATTTTTTAATCTGTCTGGAAGAAGTGGATTCTGATCGTGATTACTTATGATAAGGAATGTAATTTTTTTCATGATATGGGGTGATCTATAGAATCTAGCTTGGTTGACTCTCAACCTAAATCTAAATGCTAAAAATCCAATTAAGAATCCCAAAGTATACAAGTGGAGTTAAATAGTTTGGTTTAGATTATGCTTCGGAAGCTGTTTCCTTTGCTTCTCCATCATCGGCATCGGCATCATCTCCATCCTGTTATCACGGAGGTGTAATCATTAAATTGAAAGTAATGATTCTATCGCTTATAGTAGCTTTATAAATTCATACGTCTTCGTTCCGGAAGAAGCGATAGGATCATTACTTACACATCCGTGATAACAGGAGACCTTGATCTTTCTCTGAATCGGGATGAATGAGATTGTGAAATGCTGCTTGACGAAGGTTCACAAAGGGATGCCCAATAATCTGCGATTTCTTCTGCAAATTATACCAAAAACAAACACTTAAGATTTATCATGCAAAGCTTATCATTATATCATTACATAGAGAATGACATACCAGCAGATTGATTCATTTCCTCCTTTTCCAGAAGAGAAATCAGTTTGGAGAAAGTCGCCTTCGAATTTCCCGTCTTGGTGACCCACGCATCCAAAGTTGAATATAGAGCGAATTCACAGCCCCCAGAATATGACATTTCTTTTTTGATATCTATCACCGTTGTAGGAGATAACTGCAATCCTTTCGCCAGAAACACCCAGTGCGTTGCCGCCCTTGTGCTTCTCTGCAGGATCCGAGAGATATCCCGGATGTGGTTTGCAACTGGAAATATCAAATTGACATTAACAAAAAGTAAAAATCCGTCATAATCATCGCATGAAACATAATTCCTTCCTTACCACTTATATTTGGATTAGCTTTTTCTCTCCTGGCTCCATTTCCTCCACCTCCCACTTGTAAGGGATCATTTTCAGCCAGTCTATTCGCTATCCAAGCGTATGATGGTCGCAGAGCAGTTATCAATTCTTTCATGGCACGATCGCCCCTGTTGGAATAAATAATTCTTGTTAATTTTCTCTCTTCAGAAGCGGTTACTTCAAACTTTTAACTTAAATTTTAACTAACCTCGTCGGTAAGATCCTCAACAACTTATCCATCTTATTTTTCTCTGTCCCCCTGCTTTCGATCTCATCATGCATGTCCAGCGTCAACACAAAAGTCGAAATCAAATGTGGCGATATGGCCGAATAGGTCACTTCCAGCAGAGCTGGAAAATGTCGCTGGAGCTTCTCTCGGTCCCTTGGATGCATCTCTCAGCTGAAGGTCCTTATTCTTTTTCCGTTCCACCAAACTGGTTGCAGTTCCCAAGTCATAAAGTGACTATTAAAGTCTGAAGTCAGAGCTCGCTTGTCAAAATCAAAAGGTTATCTTCAATCAATCAATTAAATGCACAAAAGTTATCAAGGTCAGGTCTTAATGCAGGTCATGTGTACGCACATGTTTTTTATCATCTTCCTTTAACATGTCAACTTTAACTAAATCACTTATCACCAATCACTAGAAAGACGTCATGTATAATTAAAAAATCACAATTAAAACACAAAATTAAAATAAGAGACAAACAATTTAATTAAAAAGTGCACTGCAGTCCCCCCAAAAAGGACTTGACATGGAATGGTTATGAGTGCATTCCTGCAACAGCAGTTTGTAAACAAAAGCTTTTCAAAAATACCCCACTACATGCAAAAACAATCTCTATATGCCCCATCTCTAACCCGCGTCATTCAAACACCAATTTTCCCCCAACCTTCCAAAATCACCGTTCCACCATTTTAACCAACCTTATCTTTAATTCCTCATTAACTATAAATAATTAATTAACTTTTATTGCTTAAACCATTTTAGAAAATACTCATATTTTATGATTTATCCAAAAATTAGAAAGTATTTTTATATTTTTGGCAATTTTTGCAAGATAACTTATTTGCCGTAAATGTCAACGATGCCATTCGCCTAGTGGTTCGTTGGCTTGTGATTGGTTTGTTATCGCTTCTCGGCCTTTTGGCTAAGATCAAAGTGTAGTATCTGTTCTTATCAGCTTAATCTCTGATAAGCCGCCGATTCGGTGGCTCAGTAGATTAAACCGATTTTTGGGAACAGGATGGGGTCGTGAAGCTTGCTTCCGCCCGTCCACGGGTTGGCCCGGTATTGCAGTACCGCCGGGATCGGCCCAATAAAAAACTAAAGATAAAAACTAGAAGAAGAAGGGAGAGACTGACAAATCAGTTAGACTTTTCTCTTTCCAACGACTCGAGTCATTTCTGCGCGTCAGTAAAACTTTTGCGTTTTCAGTCGTTTTAGCCGAAACGATTGAAATGGATGCAATTTTATGTGAAAAAATGAGAGAAAAAATTATGAAATATTTTCTAGAAGGAGAGACTGACAAAGTCGAAGTTTGTCAAGCCATTCAATAGTAAAAAAATCATTGAAGCATTTCATACTTTTCGCGTTCATCTGAAATTTTGATGGCATTTCTTCCACTCTTAATTGATCATCAAAGGCATTTCCTCGACCTTTATAAGGGCAGCCCTTCGATTTTTGCTATTCGACCACAACTGAAATTTTGAAAGCATTACTCTTGAATATTAGATTAGCACATCTTTCGCTCTTTATGAAGAAGCTCTTCAAAGAAGCTTTTCCTCTCCGAGCGCTGGAACAATTCAAATTCTCCTTTGCTATCCATCTGGTAAATATTGAGAGAGGCTGTCACTGTGTATCCAAAAGAGACATCGACACCACAACCACTCTGTTGACAGCGAGTGGATTGGATACGACTCCAAAGAGAGGAGATAGTCGAGAGCGTCATAGCGTGTAAATGGAGTAGAGAGAGCAGGTGAAACGTATGGACAGTTTCTTTCGTGCGGAGCAGCCAAAAAGGTTCATTCCGTTGTAGTCAGTCGGGGAAAGAAGACTAGAGACGCGAGCGTTTTTTTCATAGCATTTTCATGAAACCGTTTTTGACACTGATATGAAAATATTTAAAGTTTGACAAGCAAATATTTCTTTGTGGAAAGTTCGGCGAGTGCAACCACTTGTCAAAATACTTTTAGTGATTTAGTTAAGTTGTTGACTTTTAAAAAGCTATAATTAATTTATAAAATGGGGAGCAATTGCCAAATCTAAACATTTTGGAGTATTTTTAAAGGTAAGAGAATTTTTTATCAATTAAAAAATAATCAGCTTTGCCAAAGCTGAATCTCTCTTTTCACCCAAGCCATTCCATGCCAAGGTAGAACAAGGCCGCTTCTCCTACAAATCATTAGCGTGCCCTAAAAACGTCAGGTGCAAAGCTTAGCTCTTAGACAGGTGGGTAGAGTTCCCTTTGGCTACAAATTATACTGCGTGGGAGTCTCTTTAAGCTCTTCTCAAAGTAGTCCACTCTTCTTAATTAATTCAAAAACTTTTAATATCCACCTAATTAAATTAATCCTCAAGTGGTTAGCGCCTCTCAACTCAGTCTCAAACTTTCCAACAACATCCATAAATTTTCCGGGAAAATGCCAAACTCTTTTATGCCAAAGGTCAACCACAATCTATCCCAATATTGTTACAAAGACAATAAAAAGATACTATTACAAATTGCCTACCTTTCCTACCCAACTCATCCTTCCATAAAGTGTTTAGCCAATGTCATCTAAATGACAAGCAGATGCTAAATGTATGTCAAGCTATTTATTTTACCTTGAGAAATAGCCGCATACTAACATTTAAGCTCACACTTTACGCTAATGGCATTCTTTCTTTATCCTCGCCGCCTCCACTTTTATAAAACTTATTACAAATCAGTCAACGCATTCAATCCTCTTCTGCATTGAGATGATTTCCAACTTCCAGATTGGAAACGTGCTCATCCTCGTGAGCTCCCCAGGGCCTATCAATATGAGTAATGGTATAAAACATGTCCGCCTTTAGCTATCCTACTTTGATATGGACTATGTAAATCGGATGATCAGGGAGAAATCTCTAATCTCTCAAGTCTCTTATCTCTTCTAGCTTTTATTTTTGAGAGCTGAACTGGAGCTTGAGGATCGCCCTAAATCCAAATTAGGTAGAAGTGGTCTGTGATGACAAGCTGGTATTCCACCGAGGGTAAAAAATAGGTTGCGATAAATTGTTAGGCCCTTAAAAGATCCATTAACAACTTAAATGATAGGGATGACACAGAAATGAATCTGGGCCGAGGTATGCGTGCGATATTCGTTCTCATTTCAGATCATGTCACGAAGTGAAAATACACTGATTGCCAAAATGTGTAAGTGGCACGTTCAAATTTTTCGTGTCATTTCCATCATCATCCTAAAAGGGAAGTGGGGTGGGAATTGGAATAAAATCTTCCATGCTTTTACCTATTTCCCGAAGGAATTGATTCAGGATGTTGGCGTGCTGGAGAGAAACTTGTTTTCTTTAAAATACATTTTAGCTCCAGAGACAAGAGGATTTATCGACACGGAAGGTAAAAAGTTTGGATGTTTATGGAACAGAGTGGATTAGAGATTAGAGTGGGGAAGATAAAAGTATTGAGGGCGTTTTTTTCATTCTATCTGATAAATGACAGCTTCAAAAGCATTAAACACTCAATTATTTAAGCCAGATGGAAAGAATGAAGCTTTGAATAATTAAGTCATATCAGAATCGAGGCAAAAGCTTCAGCTATTCTCAAAACGAGATATTAATGGAGAAAGGGCTTTTAACAAAGAGGTCAAAGGACAAAGCTGAGTTTTTTTGTACAACTTTTTGTATTAAAGAATAGCAGAGAAGACAATACTAAAAGGGAGAAAACTAACCGCGTAATAAAAACAATGAACAAGCTTATGTCACCAAAGTTTTGTTTGCAAAAGACAATAATTTGGTGAAAGTACACAGTCATATTTACCAGTTTACTCTGTGGCAATCCATCTCGCTTCTGTCTAGAAAAGGCCAACTTTCCCCAGCTATTCGAGCAAAAGTTTACAGATGGAGAGAAAGAGTTTTGTTCAATTGTTTTATGGAAAGAAAACTTTAATTGAGCGGGTGGAATAAGCTGTTCCTTTTCAGAATGATTTTAATGAACGTGGTTTGTAATTGCTTTTAATGCTTTTGTAATTATGTACGAGTAAATAGACAATTCATATAAAATCATACAAGTGCATTTTTGATTACTTTTTAACTTTGAAATGCTTCTTGTGATTTTCTAGACATTTTCTATCATATTTCTTTCCTGTTTGCATTTGCTAGATAAATAGATATTTTCATATGAAATCCAAGAGAGAAGTAAGAGCATACTAACACAAAGAAAGAGATTTGGAAAGGATTCCTTCACAAAATTAATTCCGGGAAAGGGAAAGGTTTTTTGATTGGATTTTTTCAAGGTAGACTAGATGAATCGATGATGAAAATACTTCATTTTTTAATTTCTCTCAACTCGACTGTTATCTATTCCCAAAACCTCTACTTATTTTATACTATTTTTTCACAAAATAAATACTATCATCGTTAAACCACATATTTTGTATTTTACTTTCTCCCGAACAACTTTTTTAGTAATAGCGTAGGCGCCCCATTTCAACTTTTTCATCCTGCCATTCTCCATCACTATCACCTTCTAAAAATAAACGCTGCGTAGTTTCTACTCTCCTGACTTTCTCCGAAGAAAATAGGAAAACATGAGTTTAATTCTCTCACACAAAACAAGGCCATGTATCAATTTTGATAAAAAGAAAGTAAAAAAACAACTTTTTATTAAAATAAACAGGATTTTACATCAGCTTTTTGCAATTTCCGCTTATCCAAATCCTTTGCTATTATCTCAATTAATATTTCATAAAATATTTTACTTGCTTCATCTCTTGTAATATAAACGGTTCTTGACATCTCAAGTGTGTGCTTGTCCTCCTTTCTTTGGGAATAAGAGCCTTATTAAGAACCACTTATTTAACTGTGGCATGTCAAAATCTTTCCAAAACAGTGCTCCCATGTAAATCTGAACTGACATGTGACAACTCACTCTGAAAATGTCTCTGAAAAACATCCACATTCATTCTGATGACGTATATAAAACTTGCCATATGGTAAGCCACACACAGAGAGAAAGCTAACCGGTTTTTTCCAACAGGCTTTTCCTTTTTATTACACAAATATGCGGGTATAGACAGTGGTGAAAGTTGTTTTTTCTCTTCTATTGATTTCTCATCAAAAGTCATGCATCCTCCAATTACATGGATGGCTACAAAGAGTTTCCTTCTTACTAATTGCGTTATGTCAGTTTTCTCATTTTTTCTCGCTAATGACAAGCTACACAATTTGCTCAACAAGGACATAAGCAAAGAGACTATGTCCTCCAGATTTTTATCCCTTTAGCTTCATTAATGCGTGGGAGTTGGAGAAAGTTTCTTAGTCTAACCCTTTTACTAATTTTTTATGTAATTATGATTGGTTATCTGATTTTTATTGAGAATACTAATATTGTGATTACTTTTCTTGGGAAGAAGCTCCTTTCAACTTAGATAAAAGGGGAAATGTATCAACTTTGATTAGTTCTCTCTCTCTGATGATTATGGAAATGAGATGAAAGAGTTTGATGAATCGATGGCGTCATCCTAAGCCTATCTAATCTCTTTTATCAGGTGAAAGCTGTGCTGATTGGAAGAAAAAACTTGTAAATAAGATCGTGATGTTGGGACGAGAAAGGGGCTTAGTTGGAGACAAAAGAGATCGTTGCCTTTTTAGAAGGAAATGTCAGAGAAAGCTCTTAGGCTTTAGAAAAAGGGATATTTTAGAGCTGAAAATTGGAATAATACTGGAAATAAGTGGAAAACTACTGCGAATATGTGCGGGTGGATTTTATGCGATAAATTTTAGAAACGAATCATTTAGAAAACCTTTCTGAATTATTATTAGCTTCGCTACTCACTTTCAAACTTGGCTTTCATTAAGGATTGCTTAACATTCAGATACAAAAGGTGTTTACAGAATCAAGCTCATTATATTTCTTTTGAAGGGATTCCCAAAACTTAGTAATTGGGTGTCTGAAAAGGAATTGCGCTATACCTTTGATCAAAATTATTACCTGACTAGTTATCTAAAAGATTGATTTATGCCGAACTGTTGTCGAATCATTTGCATTTAAATGGAATATAAAAATATCTTTAATGAGCTTGTTTAGATACGAGTCATTAGCAAAAGTTCTAAAAAACAAGCCTTTCATTGAAACTCCCAACCGCATTGTCAACTCTTTGGAATTGGCAGAGGTTTTCTCGCTCTCTGCTGAAGGTGACAAAGTTAAAACCTTTTCTGTTTGCTTTGACCTTGAGAGGACTTGAAGTAATGGAGTTGGTGTCAGTGGTTTTCAACCACACAAAGACTAATTGAATCATATCCACACAATTAACAGATATCACGAGTCCATTAGTATTTGACCTTTAATGTCATAAATGAAAAGGTCGATGGAATAAGTAGCCGTGGGTGTGATAAAAGCCGTCTTAAAGGGCGATTTATTTATCTTTATACCTGACATTTTCCTGCATTGGATTACCATTGATCCCGGATAGCTATTATGTAAAGTGCACTCAGAATCTGCGTATGTCGGACTTAATCAGTCTTAATCTTGCATTCAATTTAATCAAAGAGATGTTTGGAATACTTTTTATTACTTTTCCTGACCCCTGACCTTCCCAACTTTGTCTTAATCAAGTTGGGAGTGAATTCGTGAAGAGAATAGTAATAGAGAGGAGATCAGAGAATGCTTCTAGTTCCAGGTAGAGTGAGCAGGGGCAATAAGAACTAATCAGTTTAAATGCTTCCATCTAGAAAGATATGAATTGGATTGAATTGTCCTTGAAAACCAAACCATGTTACAATTTCCGTAATTTCTTTTCCACGAAATCACTATTGGCTTATTACATTTTCAAGGCTACTGTAATGAACTGTTTAAAACTCCTCAGGGATTCTACACTGAATAGTTTTCTAAAGAAAATCTTTTTACAAGAGTAGAATATCAAGTGTTGAAATAATAGCTTTCACCAGAGGAAATCATGCGTTTCCTTTTCGGAAAGGAATTAATTTTTGTAAATTGATGGCAGATTTTATCGAGTCGTTCACCCGAGCGCGACAAGCGGTTGATGGTTCTCGGTTCAATCGATAAAATTTTATATGCTTGTGTGAGCAAACTGAAAAAGTAACAAGATGTTTTAATCAATAGTGGGAAAGAGTAAACAGAAAGTTTGTTTGGAAAATACTGAGAGAGACAGAGGAAGTTGTAATGAGTTTGGAGAAGTGAAAAGTGAGTGGGTGGGCACGAGGTGGCATTTCAAGGGTTGTCCTTTAAGAGAAGGTGGGATATGTCTTTGGAGAATATTAATTTTTAATTGACCAGATAATAGGAGAATGAAATGTGTGACATTTTACTAAATAAATCCAAATAAAAGCTTCCACTTCCGTAGCTTTTAAAGCTTTTATGCAACATCAGATTCTCTCACCTCGCTGGACTGGACATTAAAATGATAGGGGAAAGTCGGGTGTTGCTTTCAGGAGAGCTTATTATTTTCTAGAATTCTACGAAGATGAAAGATGTCATGTGAAAGTAGAGCGTTATGATGTCAAATGGGCTATCTGTGTAAAAATAGATTTTTGTTTTCGCGTGCGAAGATCTAACACAAAAGTGTTTACAAAATCAGCGAAAAATTTTCCACCTCCTACGCATTTTCTCCTAGAAAAATCTTGTCAAGTCAACCCAGCTGGAAGCCGGATCAGGGGAGAATATCAAGTGAAATGTAATTGTAAAAAGGGATTTCTCCTTCTAAGAATTCCAGAGAGAGAGAAATGATTTCAGTGAGATTTGAGATTATTTTTCTTTGCTGATCCAAAGATAAAAATGAACGTGACGAATAGAAAGGACTTGATTTATTCCAATATTGAGCGTGATAAAAATGAAGAAAGGATGAGAAAGGCTGAAGATGAAAAGGTTTAAAATATTTTTCTCTCAACAATTTCACCCACTACCCAACCTGGTTAAATCCAATCCGGAATCCAAAAGCTTTTTCCTTAATTGAAGATTTAAATAAAAGTAGATTGCATCCTTCTTGGTTGAAGCGGTTGGCTCTGTCAACAAATTCAATTTGCATTTTGCTTAGAGGAATTTTTAATCAAATTAGTTAAGCTCCGTCTCGGGAGTGAAGTGGCAACATGTATCATGTGGGATCCTAATTGGGATTAGCTTACCTGCGTGATATAGCGTGGGATTGCGAAATTAAATCCGCAAATGAAATGAGAGGAATGCTCGGGTTTAATTTGATATCATTCTTGCGTGAAATATCATTAGCGTGAGTGTGCTAATTAGTTGTCGCGTGTTACGTGGGTGTGCAGGTGCGGGCATTTTGGTGAATTAGCACGGATGGGTAATGCGGTAAATGGAAACGATCTCGCTAAATTTAGCAATTGCAATGCGTAGGCGATTAGTTCCCACCAAAAAAACGTGACAATTCAACATTGACCTTTGATTTTATAACTTTTTATTTATCGTCGTAATTTTCAACTTTAATCGAAATGCGTAACAATTCAAACTTTATTAATTGGCGAAGTTTGACTAACGCTAGACTACTCTAGACAGATTACAGCAATCCTAAATGCAATCTTAATATGTTATCTTTATCAAAATGTACACATGAGGGGCACGCATCACTGCCCTTTTAGCCTAAACCTTCAATCTCCAATGTCAGAGTCAGATTTAGCAAGCCTAGAATATAGTGAGCAACAAAGTGGTAATACGATTACTAAATAAGCTAATCTAAAAACTAATTACTGACGATACGAATCTTCTTACACAAAAGGGAGTTAACCATGCGCTAACTATTTACATAAATGCTATAAAATATAAATAGTTTCTTCACGGAATGAACGATGCATGAAGCCATGGGCCAACTGCACTAGTGAACCTCGCTCTACCAACCTCTCTCATAGTTTTTGCATCAATCACTACAAGAAAATTGGCCTTCTCATACTTGGCCCTTAAGACTGTAACTACAACTCCATCATCTTCAGCTATTCCTTGAGGATTGGGGATGAAAACGGGTTCATGCGGGACCTGATCTTGTTGACACTCCCATTCAATAGTTTCTTTCGTTAAGACATCAATTTTAATCATCTTATGGGCGTAGGGAGAGTAAGGACTGATGTAACTAGAGATGCCATAAGTATACCGATATTTCTTTCCTTGATTGCGGGGATTTATAGCGCAAAAGTCGAATCCCGGTCCGCGTTCTGTAAGGTTTTCGGGAGTTACGAGGATTTTGCTTCCTTTCTTGACAGCTTTTATTGTAGAGTAGGAGGGAGGGACACCAGTTAGTTCTAGAAGTTGCTCGTGGGTTGCTTCTGACTCCTCTTTTAGTTCTTGGACGATGGGAAGGGCGAAGCGGAGGAGGCTTCCAGTCTCGATTCCTTTGCCTATGTCGGGGGATCGCATAACGCTTAAGTTTAAGGCGTTATTTGTGTCAACATTCGGGAAGCTAATGACGTCCAGTACGACCTGGAATAATATAATAGTTTTTAATTGTCTTTAATTTGAAATAAGCTATTTACTTACGTTATTCACGTCTTCGTAAGCATTAACAACTGCGCTTAGAGCGAACGTCTTATCCGCAAATATTTCAGTCTTGACTACTTTCCCACTACTTTTATTAACCAGGTAAAACTTGGTCCCATCACTAGGTCTCCAATCCAACCAGTCTTTTGTACTATAACCTTTGACATAGGTCGCTGTCAACTTCATAACATTTAGGACGATAGGCATTTCAATAAAAATAATGTAGTTTTTAGTCATCCCGAATGATCTACAAGGACTCCCTCCAAACATCCATCTTGAAGGTATCGAAGCTAAACTTTGGAATCTTTCATGGAGTGGTTTTGTTGTCGCTGAGTCTGCGGGCATTTTCTGAATTGTGTAGCGAAATGTGGGATGCATTGCTCCACTTATTATGTACATGTCACCATTATCATCTCGCATGGGGAGGGGACAAAATGAGTTTGCGTTGAAGGCTTTTGTCGCATGATACGTCTTTTTCGTTTCGAGTGTGGCAGGATTTAGTTCGTGGAAGTAACAGGTGTCGCCTGCGGTGTAGAGTTCTTCGCCGATTTTGAAGACGTGGCCGATACAGTTATCTGTGGGGTCGAAGGGGCCCTAAATATTCAAGAATGAATTGTTAGCCTTTAAAACTAATTCAAAATAATTTATTTGATCGTACAAAAGTTGGGATAATCTTCGCAAAAAATCCGGGCTTCGCAACCTTTGCCGGTGGCGTTCCAAACTCGCATGCTATTGGCATTTGCGCTTTCACAGCTTTGCTATAAGAGTCTGACTGTAAATATCGGGAAATGTGGCGGACGTTTCTCCCGTTAATTTCAAACTTTGAGATAATCGCATAACCATCCATCCAGTTAAGTACGGACCCTTTGGCTAAGTCGAATAAACCGGGGGCGGCAGCATAAAGACAGCCTTGTAGCCAGTTTGGGATTTCACCTGTCAATTACAAGTTTATTTTAATCCGAAATCTGATATTGGCGGGACCTATCATGGCTTCTCCCAGACTAAAACTTTTTAGTCGACCTTTCCAAAGGCAAAAACCACAAAGGCTTTTCACTTTCAATGTCACTTTTCATGTCAACCTCACTCCAGACCTACCTGATAGTATAAAGTCATCGGGCTCTGGTGACTCCCCGACATTTGACAAGTATCTCGGTATCCCTCCCCCCTCCTCCAAATATTCCACACTTGGCATTTTTCTCAGCCTTTAAACTTTAAACTAAAAACATCCTAAAAATATTCCTGAAAAACTTAAACAAATTCTCCACTTATTATTCGTCCTCCACCAAAATATTTCACAAGTTTAGGAACTCTCCTCTTCCCCAGATATTTCAACACTGACCGTTAGTCTCGCCCACGCTACCGATTAAAACTTAATCTCAGCCCTTTGTCGTATGAATTAGCTCAATTTTTTCTCACAAATCCAGCCTCATTTAAGCTCTACTTCTTCCCCAGTCCTTCAACAACCTTGGATGACTATAGGAGCCAAGAGTTACTGATTAACTGTATAAATGGAGTGTGTGCAGCACACAGAAATTCATTGGATCCATATTCTCTTTAGTTGGCCATGCATCACTTTTTTTAGGTAAAAAGAGTCTTGCCTGCTCTTGTGCAATCAACTTGATCGTCAGCGTCGTCAGCGTTCTTGACTTGGCTGCACACTCAAAAATGGGCGAATGGGCTCAATAAAAGAACATGCACTAATGCACTTTGCATTAAAGTTTTGCAGACCGCAGTATAATCAGTGTTACGTAGTCATTAATGCAAAGAGAGAGAGACACCCCATCACACTGCCAAAATGACAGTAACGAATGGAAAGGTTATCTTAAATAGAATAAATCATGTCATGTAATGTTCAAGAAATCCCTTAACAATTTCCCAACTTTTAAAAAAATATCTTGTATGGGATGGATAGTTGTTTGGTTCATTTCGTACATTAGGAAATATCATAATGAAAATGCTACAAACTATCAGAGAACTTTATTCTCAATCCTCCTAAATAAAATGCTATTAGTAAGCGATGCGTCACAAACCACAAGGGGCTAAAAAACAATAAATCTTTTTGAATGAACTGATCACGACGTAGCCCATGAGAGAAGGGAGAAAATTATTATAATGGTATTAATTAAGCTTCAAGCGTTACAAGTGTGCGATACATCAGTTAATTGTAATTGAACTGTACTTGACTCGTCATGAGGAATGATTGGAATTGAACATTGGAATAAATGATGTTTGGTTGAACTTGACTTTGCAGAAAATGCAAATTGCTGATTTTAGATAAGAATCGCATACGAATTTCACGGTTCGCATATGAACCCAGTCCAGTTTGATTCAATTTCCACTCCATTATAGGTGAAAATTGGAAGCTTAATGGTTTAGGGTGAGCTGACTGGTTTAATCATAATCATTGATCTAATCCGCTTGACAATCCATCCAAAAAGTAAACAAAAGGAGTCCCCCTATTCCAATCGATTGGGTATGAAGGTCGCTTATTTCCCGTAAGCCTATTCCATAATCATTCAGGTAATTAGGTTTTGGTCTGCGACACATTAATCTATTATTAAAGCAGGATCTGAAGAGAGGCTGATTAATCACTAATCCATTTGGGATTTAGGGTAAGAAATTGATGACAGATTCCCCCAAAAATAGGTGATTGTGATTAGGGTAAAATTTTAGATTTTGCAATAGTAATAAAAGCTAAAAGTTAGATGTAGGTCAGCGGCTGTTCATCATCCTTCCATCAATGCACAATTTACTCGTGTGGGTCAAAAACTACATTAAAAAATGATGCTATCGCCAACTGGCTAAAGTCTAACATGAATGGGTTTACAAAAAAAATAATTACTTACAAAGCTAGCTAGCTTATCATGCCAAAAAGCCAAAAATGAGAGAATTATCAACGGCAAAACTATTGAAAGGTAATCACTGTGCAGTTTTTAATAGTAGAAGATGCTGCAACTTGAACTTGGGCAATGGGCTCAAGCTCAACTTGGTTTGATTTATGAAGAAAATGTCTTTTTAAATTTTCGAGGATGAATATTTTCTTTCAAATTGTTTCCGTATTAATGAATTGTATAATTTCTTCATCTTTAATTCCAACCTTGTCCACAATCAATCCAAAAAAAGAATGATGAGATGGTCAAATAATGCCTAAGGCAATCCTGTAATCCTTGACGTAAGGTCTGCTTCTGGCAATTTGTCTTAAGAGCCTTCCAAGTCATAATGACAAATTGCAATTCCCAATTAGATTGCTAAATCCTTAAGAAACAATTCATGAAATGGGGAAATGGAGAAATAATTTGGTGATTTGGTGACAATTTCAAAGTATTGCGTATTTCTTGTACGTGTTTTAAAATTGAATTCGAAATCAAATCATTTTATCAAAACAATTTACAATCATTATCTTAAAAAATGTTGCATGAAAATTAAATTAGCCCATTCCTCAGTGCAACTGCCAAAACGTCACACAAGTTAGCAGTTATTGCGCAACACCTCATCAGTAACATGAGTGGGGTGCTTTTTTCAATTAATTTCCGTAAGCAAAAGCGCATTAAAAAGATTTTAGCAAAAGGGATTTTTGCGGTTTAAAAAATAAAAAGTTACAAAATTTAAAGTCTTTTTGGTTATTATTTATTGCGGTTAAAATATTATTTGATCAATTCATTTCTACTTAGAAATATTTGAAATGGTTGATGTGGACGTGCATATCGATACGCTTATCATGAAAGGCAGGTGTTGCGACATGTCTACACCTTCCCTATTATGACCTGATAACATAAGTCATTCATGAGAGGAGCATGCTCAGCATGCACAATTCTAAATGGCACATGCTTAGGTAGTTACCTTTTTGAATTTGAGATTCAAAAAGTTTCAAAGGTGAAGGGTGGAGAATGGCATTTAAAAGGGGTGATGATTACTGTGTTAGTAAAAGGGATTGACCTATTTAATCACAACTTTCAAATTTAAAAAATGACCTTTTTATTCTATAGATTGACCTATTTAAAACTAACAATGGTAACATCAGCGGTACTCGGAGCTGCAGTGGGCACAGGTAATTTCAATTAACCTTTTGAAAATATGTTATTTGATGCCAATTTTATTTTCTAGGTCTGGCGTTGGTGGTGGCAATGACCATTTTGCTATATCATTACTACGTAGTCCGGCGGAAGAATAAGGATTGGGGTGATTTGGACCGGTTTGATGCTCCTTATAGACACTCTTACTCCAGCACTTCTTGTTTGACACGTGGCAAAAGGGCATCTGTCCAGTCCGAAGGGTATGGCAGGTTTTATCCTTCTCCACAGATTGCTGGGCCATCCACTGCTAGATCATCGATGTCGAAGGAGAGCACAACAAGTGGATCTAGGGCGAGCGTCTGCTCCCAAAAAGGAACAAAGATTAAGAGATGGGATAGTCGAGGAAGTCGGTCCAGTACGAAGTCATGCCCGCCTATGTACACGTACCCGCAGCAGGTTAGTTTCTAGAGAAAAGTCATTCATATTGCATCATATGGCGTATTTGGAAGTCTCAATCCCATACCCCTAATATTTCTAATGCTCGCCGCTGGTGGCATTTTCCTACGAAGCAAGATGTGACTTTGTTTCCCTTTCCATTTCCAAAGATTATTATTTTTATCTCTTCCTTATGTGAGATGGGATGAGGTTTACGTTTTATAGAGCTTTTATGTGAATAACCTTCATACTTCGCACCTACTTTGGAGACACGTGTACAAGTCCAGTATCTGGAATCTGGTCAAAGCTATTTGGCTACTTTCCAGTCCAGCTAGATAAACGGTTAAAATAATGACACGGAAGCTCTGTTTATATAAGCGCGTGTGGGTGGCATTACATCGACCTGGCATATCGATCGGAAGTGAGTTGAAGCCAAATATTTGCAATTATTTTAATGGCGGAAGGAAAAACAATAAGTTGGGTAAAGAGGAAGCATTTTAGCAAAGTGTTTTGATGAAGTTGTTTGATTAATAATGAATTGAGTTGGGTAAGCATTTTTCAAAGCTTCGTAAATATTTCCATCATCATCCTACGACCCGGGTCGCCATCTACGGAAAAAGCTAAAACTTCTGCTTAAAGTGAAAGCAACTCTAGACTTTCTCCTGACACATAGGTGGAGCTTCAATAGAGTGAAAACCCAACCGGGTATTTTCCTTTTAGTTTACAACCTTTTAGTTTACAACCTTTTGTATATAAATCGAAGTTATTTTAAAAATCACAATTCCCAAGAACGTTCACGTGTCAAGGGCACAAAGCTATTGGGACATTAAATTAAAAGCGAAATGCCATATGCCATAAACATCAGTTATCAAAATCTCTGCATGACCCTTTGAAATGTTCCTGACACTAGCATTTTTCCAGATCATAAATAGCATTCCAAAAGTCAAACGGACTTTTCCTTATGAAATGCGCAATTCATCCTGCCTTTGAGCAAGTATTGATTCTTTATTTCCATATCCTTTCATCTCAGCGTGTAATGGTATTCGCGGCGAGATAAAAGCGTTCTTACCTGAAGCTGGAAATTATGCAGAGATGCTTCCAATTACATCCACAAGTCAATCTACTTTCCATTAAAAGTTGATTAATGTAATCATGTTTGAATGACATGATATATCTCAACATCTTTTTTATGTACGTGCCCAACTCTTACCAAACAGGATCCGGAAGCTTTATTGCTTTTTGGCATTTGAAATGATTCAGTTTATTTCGAAATCCCTCCAAGTACTCGGGAGTAATGAACTTGGTTGGTTTTCACCACATCCCTTAAAAATGTCAATATTTTCACCCTTTTTGAACAACACCATCTTGGAATATTGATCAAAACAAAGTAATTCAATAGCTTTTGTGCTACACGAGAGCGTGAACAATCTTTGTCAATATTTGTTTAGGAATATTTTCCAGATTTCTCATGTTTTTATGGGTTATGCACGAGCTCATTAGTTTCCCTTTGTCATATTGATTATGCCTTGAATGGAGGTTAAGCTGTATCAAATTCAGATTCTACGGAATTTCATGGGTGGATAGGCTTTAGTGGAAACTGAGCTGGAAAAATAATCCATGGGATAGATTTACAAATTAAATCAATTGTTGTGCACATGTTCCTCTAGTTTGGCTCGGATTGCACAAAGGTAATATTTAATTAAGCTGACATCTCAAAGCCCCTTCCTGTTGGAGAAGGCGACCGGATGTCGGGCGACTTGCAAAAAGTCTGGATTGAACTGGATTTTTTTTGTGACCTGTAAAGTTGAAGGATAGAAAGTTTGGGAGAGCAAACAGTTTGAGAATACTTTTCTTTAAACTTTTCAAGTAAAACATGAGTTTTCAAGTTCAGGTTTCAAGTGAACTAATCCATGCATGAAAGAAAGTATTAAAAGGGTAGTTTTTATGTAGATTTTTTAGAATTTTTTCAGGAAGTTACGGTTGGGATGGTGGGAACAAAAGAGCAAGAGAAAGTCGCAGGTGGTTTCAGGGTTTTGGGGAAGAAGGCTGAATAGAAAGGCGAAAATAAAAGTTTGGGGAAAAGAGAGAATGTCCCTATTTGGCTACCTGCGAACAAACTTGTTTAGAAAAATTGTTTTAAAAATATCAAATGACAAACCTCTGAGAAGGACAGAATCTGTTTAACATTTTGTTTCAACTTTGCTAAATTTAGGAAATAAATGGCGTCTAAACAAATTGATTTTGAAAATATTTCCGACTTTCTCTCCCGACCCTTCTCTACTTTTCCCAATTAGTCCTGAGGACAATCCCCTTCTAAAAATAACCCAGAATGGTGAGAAGCCAGTGCGAAATTTCTAATTAGAGATCGCATTCCTCCCCAAAAACTTTTCATGGAACTCCGATAACCGCAGAGCTAAACTTCACTCATGCTTGAAAGTTTTAGCGAGTCTCATTCCTTTCTCATATCATCTAAAAGCGTGACATGAGACAAACAAGTGATAAAATCCCCCTCACCGGATCCTAACAAACTCATCTCACTCTCACAAGAAAAATATTTACTCTTTTCAAGTACAAATGAGACTTCCAAATATCCTTGTCACTTTCCGAAAGCTTTTAAAAAACTATTTCCTCATTTTTCTTTATATCCCAATAGGAATTCAATGTAGACCAAGAGCAAAGAATAGTCCAACCCGTCGAACCCTCTACATTCGCAAGTCTCCCAGAAGTTCGCGAGCTGTCTTCTGGTGAGCTCTCAACTGTTGCTTCCCCCTCAGCATTTATAACAACTACGAAAGCAGCCATACACGGAGCTCATCCAGGCCTAGTAAATTCCTATCCGCAACACCATCTCCCCTCCATTCCTCCTTCTGGAGTCGTTCCAACAACTACTCCTGCTCTTTCCAGAGTTAATTCTGGTTCTTGTTCTGGTGTAAGTGTTTACCCATCTCCGAGGGTTGTTGCAAGTGTAGTGAAGCCACCACCTCTACAATTACATTTGAGGAGGAAGGACTCTGATCCTTTATATACGGAAATGCTTACTCATCAATCAAGATCACTCCCAATGGGCCCTCCCATCCCCACCAGGTTGAACAGGACCCCATCCATTTCATCAACACAAGCTCATAATTATGAGAGTTTTGTGAGAAAAGTAAATCATTTCCTCATTCTTTCTCTAAAAAGCTTATCAAGGCCTAAGTATAAATTACATTATCTCATTCCAGGGCCATCGAGGATCATCCCCGGCTATAAGGACGTTTACTCCGGAAGGCCTAGCATCTGGAGTCTCCCCACCGGATTCACCACCTCCCATTTATCAAGGATCAAGGTCTCCCTCACCGTTACACGTGAGCCTTTTTTAAAAACCTTTTCATAAAAAAACATTTTCACAATTCCATCACAAATGAAATATATGTCAAGGCAGACGTTTTTTATTCGCATACTAATATTTTACTTCTGGGAAGTCTCGCTTCTCCTCTCATTAAAAGAAATTCTCTCCCCAGAGACCCCATTTTATCACGAACTTTTCTCTTCGTCAGAAATTAGTTGGTGATTACTGCACACTCTGATGGTTGTCTTTGGGGAAATATAATTTTTGGTATTGAGTTTCACGCTCTAGTGTGTCCACCACTAAGAGAATTTCTGCATCCCACTCATTCCACTCTCCCTCTGGGACTATTCATTTCATACTTGTAACAAGTGGAGTAAGACGAGACCTTTTTATCACGTCTAGTGACACCTAATGGTTCATACTAGCTTGTCCCCTGTAATTAAAAAGGGAAATGTAAATAGTCTCAAGTAGCAGTCTATATTTATGGGGAAAGTCAAGGAGAAAGTTTTTGAGGGAGAGCATGATCGTGTCATATCGATTTTCCATCCAAACCACAATTTGTATTCAATTGTCACGCTCTTTATTGTCTTTTTAGTCGTTAAGACCTAATCCTTCTGATAGTAATCACCTTTCAACCAAGAAAAAGGGACATTAATTTTATGGCAGGGTTTTTGGGCAATTCCTAAAAGCTCAACAGCTTTCTCCGAGACGTAGAAAGGTCACCTTTATGGGAATTGATTGGACATTTTCTAGATTGACTTCCATTATGGAACTTCCATATTGTTTTGGAGAGAAAAATGGTGGAAAATAAAATAAAGATAGCAAGGTTATAGCTGAAGGCTGTTGACTCATTTAAAAATTATTAAAATGGATCGTATCCTGTAGCGAATCCGATTACTTTTTTTCACATCTTCTCCAATAAAATATATTATCTCTTTACGAAATTCCTAAATATCTTTTATCTTACTCTTTCCTGTAATGAGGACCACCTCCGGCAATTCCCATTAGTTTGCTCAAGTGAAAGAATAGCGAATTGATTGCTCTTTTAATTACTTCCGGGAGTAATCATGTTTGGAGAATGTGTAGATTTCTTTTGAATAGTTAACGTGTAACATCTGCTTTCACTTTTCCCTGCGACAAAAAACATGTCTACGTCTACAATGTGACTAAGTATTGCCTCAAACCATTATTAGGCTTGATTTTTTAAAAGCATTTTTATTAAAAGGACAAAGCTTTTTCTCTCTGCAACAGTAACAAATCCCTGCTTTTCTACTCCTTTGATGTTAGCGAAACCCTTTGTTACTCCTGAAATGAAGGTGAATATTTGTCAATTTATGTGACATATTTAGTATTCGATTTCCACGAATCTCCTTGTCCATGAGCTATGTTCCTATGAAAAGGTGATGATTTGTGTGCTCGTGCGTTCCCATATTAAAAATTAATAGGGAAGTGAGATGGTTATGGAATTATGAAATATCGATTCACCTTTTAACCTTCCTCTAGAAGTCTTTTTCTTTGATGTTCAATTACAAAATCATCTCCCAGTTGGGTATGAGTGGGGACTTTCAATTTCAAAGGTTTGACAGTTGACATTCGAAAGGAGAGAAGAATCGCGTTCCGAGTAACTCAATCTGGATAGAAATGTTACAAAATGGTTGTTGCAATTCCTGTGGCTTCGGTGGAATCTGGAAAATGCTTTCAAGTCCTTGAAAAAATGTTTGCTTTCCGGTAGATAATATTGACGAAATCTATTCGCCCCTGATATAAATCGATTCAATCGATTGCGAAAGTACTAAAAGGTAAAAAATTATTCTGGCCTTGAAAACTAATTCGGTTAAAAATTAACGCAGATTTTTTGGAAAAGTGTAAAAGGATTGTCAATTAATTAGCAAAAGTACACAAAGTTTTTTAAAACTTTCATAATTAGCGAAAGTTTTTGGCATAAATCTAGAAAGTTTTTGGAAAAGTTTTATATAAATTCATAAATATTCGTGAGATACTTAAAGTATTACGAAATTATTCCTAATATTTTAGATGCGAGCCACATCATACGAAAAGAATTGTTCGCCAAACTCGTCAACATCGGACATCCTGATTTCTCCTTTGGCCGACTCGAAAACCCCATCTCAGTCGCAGTCGTCGTTAACGTCATTGAATGACAAGCCATTAGTACAGAGCAGGTAAGTGGAAAAGAGGAATAAGTAGAATAAGTAGAGATTTTAGCTATTCCTTCAAAAAAGCTTTTCTCTGCGTCCTTGCAAAAATACTTATTCTCAGAAGAATAAGAGTATTGTAAGATTCAATTAGAGTTCGCATCATCTCATCATTTCTTCTGAATGCGGTCATTTTTGATGAATGAATTTCTTTTAGGCGAACATCTCGTTGCTTGTCGCCATTACTGATCCCCCCGAAATCACCGACACCATCTGACAGCTCGAATAATTCACCAGCTCCCCTCAGTCCTTTGTTGGGGACGCTTCAATTGGACCTTTATCAGAGGAAGGATATGACATTATTTTTATCCCGAGAGAAACAACCAGGATCAAGCCCGCATGATAGGACGGCGCCCCTTGGAAGGGTGCATTTTAGACTCAGATATGATTTGGACAAGTCAGATCTTCACGTGGATGTTATTGAAGGTAAGAGAAATATTTTTAAGACACCTACGCATTAACAATGGCTGGGGAGACAAGAAGCTTTGCGTAAGAAGCTTAATAAATTAACAGTTTATCCGAAATTCTTAGATTCTAATAATAATGTTCTTAGGAAGAAAATGGGATATAGCGTATTCATTAATTTCATTCATGCCAGCGTCATTCTTTTCTCGCAATTCTATTTTTTGAAACTACTTGGTTTTAGAAAGTAAACAAAAATGAGTAGGAAAAAAATGTTTGCGTAAAGAGCAATTTGGTTAGATTTTTTCTCGTCTAACCTAATTGAGTAAGCTGCTTAATACTTTTTGAAAAATATGAAAGAAAGTATTTCGCAACTGAAAAAGTTTGAGATGCGCAATACCTTATTCAAATAAAAAACTACTTTAGTTACAAATTGGAAAGCATTTCTCGGCTCATTTCGCGTAAATCATGGCTTTCAACGTGATTGTTTATGAATGATGACGGGATCGGGGTTGTGAAAGCTTTCAGCTATTGTTTCATCCTTTCTCAACTCGAAATTGATTTAGCTTGAGCATTCCATTACTGAAGCGTTGATCATGTCAATCTTGTGACGTTTTTAAAGCTCTATTTATAAAATGTTTTTGAGACAAGTGGTATTACTTGTCACCAAAAGTGGGCTAAAGTTTTTAGTAATTTCTGGGAAACTTGAAAGAAAAAATTCATAGAAGAAGAATGTCAAGTGCGTCTAAATTCTTTCGAGTATCCAGCATATTTTTCTCGGAATAAACACAAAAGATGGCCTTGCAAAAGTATTTGAGTAGGGCATGGGACATATTTTGAGTATTTTTTACAGAGAAAAAGTTGGAAGGCCCAATTTGCAAAATTACTGGTCTCACGGGAAAATAGCGAGTAGACTAATAAATAGGAAGGGTATTGAAAGGCCTTATCAAGTAAAACATGACGATGGAGAAAGTCATGAGATGATTTTTCAAAGATGCAGATGACGCTTGAGAAAGTATGAGGCATGTTTTAGGAAGAGAGAAGGTCATATGAATTCCCTGCAGGTTGTTTAGACTTCTGAGAAAGTGCTCATGATACGGAGTAACTTGATTAGAGTAATTTGTTTAATATTTGGATGGAAGGGGGTCGGATTCTTGTGAAATTGTGGTTTCTCCAAATATTTTAGTTTGCTCTCTACTTCTCGCTAAATATCCTGTTTCTGAATAGCCCACGATCTAGCAGGAAGCAGCCAAGGAGGTTTTAACGACCCTTACATTCGAGTCTACATGTCCCCGGAAGTTGATTCGAGGAAAAGACAAACGAGCATTCATCGCAACGAACCAAACCCGTATTTTGACGAACACTTCAAGTTCCCCGTGTCCCAAGATGATCTCAAAGAAAAGATTCTCATTTTGCAGGTAAATATTTTTGGATGAGGAGTGAAATAGTTTATTTTTATACTTTTTTGTATGCACAGGTGTTTGATTACGATCGTTTCTCACGAAATGATGTTGTTGGACAAGTATCAATGAGACTTGAAGATTTCAGTGTTACAAGCAACTTGGAAGTTTGGGCTGAGGTTGTGAAAAGTAAAACGGTAAGAGTTTTTATTATCACAACTTGCCCCAGACTTTCTCTAATGAGCTATTGCTTTACAGCCGAGTGGGGAAAGGCAAGAAATTTTAGTCTCGTTATCCTACCTCCCATCAGCAGAAAGGCTTACGGTTGTCTTGCTCAAAGCTCGCAATCTCTACTCGCCACCAAATAAAGACACACTTGGTAAGGATGAGTGAAAGCATTTCATAAACAGAATGAGATGAGATATGAGATGACTTTCTCTTTAGATCCGTACGTCAAATGTTATATGATCGGGAGTGGGAAACGACTCAAAAAGAAAAAGACAAGTGCGAGGAAAAATACGAACAATCCGGTTTGGAATGAGGCAGTTTCGTTTTCCATTTCACCTGCGACATTGGCGACGGGTGCGATTGAGGTGAGAGGAATTGATTGGTTATGATTATTTACAAATTTAAATAAATGATGAATGATGACATCAAATGGTTCTGGGGATCTGTACTTAATATTAATTTGCTTTCCCCAAAACTAAAACTATTTTCTTTCCTTCCAGATTTGTGTCCTAGACCAATCGAATGATTTAATGGGGAGTAGTTCCCTTATCGGCTCTTGCATCCTAGGACCACGGGAAAGTGGCTCGGAAATAGCTCATTGGCAAGAGATGAGCCAGAATTTTCGTAAATCCATTGCCATGTGGCATGTGCTCACTTGAGCTAGGAAAAAGCGTAGTAGTATGCATATCCACGATTAAACATTATAATCTAATTTACATTCTAACCTAGTCAGTTCTGGTAATCTCATCTTGTCCTAAATATTAATTTTAGTTCATTTTCGGTCTAGCACTTGTCGTTGCACTTCAAAAGTAAGCGTTAAATATTATTCATAAGATAAATGGTATTGTGATTTTTGGATGCGTGACTTATTGAACATTAATGATGGCGATGAAAGTGATTGATTTCATGAATGACTGATTGATTTGTACCTTTTCACCATTTCTATTCCTACACACGTGCACAGTCAAGTGTTTTACCTGTTCCATATCAGTGTTGTCTTCAATTAAAATAGTTGCTACTAATGCTAATGCCAATACTAATGTTTATCATGTGGAGTAGATGACTAGTTGGTTTTCTACTTTAAAAGTTAAGAAGGATAATACTCTAAAATGAAAGTGACTAATAGCGTATGACAATCTTTTACCTTAAGGCTTATGCTTTAATTTAAGGGCAATCAATCGTTTGAGATGAGATGGAGGCAAATCAAGGACTGTAAATTAATTGTACATATTTTTGTGGAATGAATGTGAGACTGATGAGATGAGTTGGAGAGAAGAATATCTGTGAAATTTTAATAATTTAAGAGAAAGTTTTGAAAGAAGAGAACTTTGATTTTGCAATCGAGAAAAAGTCAACATTGCCAAAAATTTTCTGTTTTTAAGAATTCAAGGCTATCTTGCTATTTCACAACATTTTTTCAATTGTTCCTTTATCAATTAAACAGTTCATGTGATATTGGCCAAACTTTGTAATTTTACAAATCGGGCTTTCCAAATCAGAAGCTTATCAAAAAGTTGATAAAATATCAGATTGGGTAGAATGCGTGAGCGTAATATGACGTGTACAATCGCATGATATTAAATCTTTTGAACAAGTTGTAAAAACAAGAAAAATACTTTTTATTAGTTAAAACCTGCGTATGAATCAGACGTGGACAGGTCAGCGATATTCCTTGACATAAATCAAAGTATCGTCTGTTAATAACTTGTTAAGATGATTGCTTATCTTCATGTTTTATCATAATTTTTTCATTGCCAGACAAGACGCCAAATATTAGCCGCTGTAATTTGTACAAAAAACTGAAACGAGCTGGTTTCAACTTTAGGAAATGAGGAAATGATTCCACTTTGTTCAGAAAAAATTGTGCGTGATTAATAAATGAAAGGTTTATTTGATAAGATAGTAATGATTTTAAGTCTGGATAGTCTTCCTTGACTTTTCCAGTTTATTGTAAATGCTTTTTATCTCATTTCCAGCAAAAACATGCAATTTGGTTGCTGACATTTCATTTTAGAGAAGTCGGCTCTGCATGACATGATTGAATATTGATATAGCTCATTTTCCACTCTAATAATAGATGAGATGTTGAAAGGATTCCAGAGAAAAAGGAAATATTGACAAAATTAGAGGAAATGAGTATTTTTAGAGGAAAATTTCAGAGCAAATGATGTTTACAATTTACATTTTATATTTTTATGGCTGGAATATTTTTACTATGTTCCATCAGTATCGCATCTTTATCGTTAGGAAAGATTATGTAGATTTAGATAAGACTAGTATTACGCAAGATTTTTGGGAGAATTTGGGAGATTTGTAAATAAACGAATAAAATATTCCATTTAATAATAAAAATGTTAAACATGTTAAATGTTCTAAAATAAATTTAACACAACCAATTTTATTGTTCGTACTAAAACGTGTTGTAAAAAAAGTGATAAAAATTGATAAATTGATTGTGTGTCAAATTGCAGGCAAGTCTGCTTTAAATCTATGTGTCAACTATTAATCAATGAGTTTAATTGGAATTCAATGAATTTTATGCCAATGACTATGACTATTTAAGATGTTGAAATAAATGTAATTTTTTAAAAACATGTTTTCATTTTATTTTATAGCGCGTGACGTGGCCATAGTCCATGGATAAACCTGAATTGTGTATACTTGAATGGAAAAGTATGATATTTACGAGGAAAAACTTTCCAGATTACTCGCGAATTATCTTAATCAGATTTAGCGAGATGAAATCTTGACTGCGCATCGTGCTACGCAATTTGTACTGAACCTTGCTCTGGATGAATCCAGTTGTTTAAGAAGACTCATAATTTATTTCGCCACCTACATGGCGTCTTTCTTGACTTAATGTTTATATTTTTTACTTATAAAACTGAAGTTTAAGGATCTTTTGGTGTAATGGGTCATTTAATTGAGAGAAATGCATAGCAATTGCCACGGGCAAGTCGCCGCTTGAATTTTGAGAGCAAATCTGTTTTTATAACTGAGTCTTGAAGTGACCTACTTTCATGTTATGATTCGAGTCTTTTTACTACGACGTAGTAAGTGCAAAAAGAGCAAATAAAGAAGGATTTTAATAACAAACCTATTCAGTAATTTTAATAATAGAGGAAAAAGCTCAACTCAACATATTTTGAAACAATTTATTAGCTATTTAATAATGGCACGATTTATCAGCTTTGCAAACACATCTGCAACCCCACGGTTCATTCATCTTCCCCTGAACGGGGTTATCAAAGAGGATTGATGAACTGGCAGTTGCATAAAAAGTTTTTGATAAGAATAAACGAATGCGTAGTAAAATATTCCAGAATTAATGCAGCTCATCACCATCCACAAACAAATAATCAATGAGTTATTCTTGTGACTAATGAACCAAAGGGTTATAGTCCGATATGCGTGTGGCTATTCACCCAGTTAACTCTTATTATTCATCAATGTTTATTAACGTTTTTTTATAATCATCAAAACAAAGAATAATCCAATAGCCTCTCAGCAGATGCTAATTTTTGCAATTCTGCAACGAATAAATGCGCAAAAAGACTAGACTAAGAGCCTACTTGGCCATGATCTTACCTGCTAAGTTCACGTGGACAGATTATGATAGCTTTACACCCACAACTACCTAAGTGAGACTGGTTGGATAACAACGAAGAGGGAAAAATGGTTATTGCTGTTACTCATCTAGGTATGCAGCTGCACAAGACGCTATTAATAAGCGATCAACGCACTTTTTCAACGATCATTTCATTCGACTTTGAACCAATAGCATTCGCTGTTCCGATTCATTGAACTCTCCGAAAAACAAAGATGATTCATGTCTGGGGCTAGTGGCCTAGAGGCACTGAAAACTTTTGGGAGACCAGTAATGAAAAAATAGGAAGGAGTCGTTAGTCGTTTTGTAATGAACATTCTTATTTTTATGGGGCTACCCCAGACAAAAACAATTTTTCAACTTTTCATCAAAGCTAATATTAACGACTAGTAAATAATGATAAGAAATGAAGCAATTCTCCGCTGAAACATTTTGCAGAGGTCAAAGGATGGAAATGCACTAAGAATTGCTTCATTATTTTTGTTTACAAGTAAACAGGAAGATGATGGGAGTAAATAGCATAAAATGTTTATTAATTGCCATTAAGTTTTGTAATAAACAAATACCTTTGAAGGCTCTTGGAACAAAGGCAAGGCCGAGGACATAAATCCTTAATGGCATAATTTAATTGGTGATTCATCAGAGAAAATGACATTTTCCAAATTAGGAGAATAAAAATATTTCATCTAATCAAGGCCAAACTTTCGCTATAAAATTTGCAAACAAAAGATGATGCAATATACAGGTCATGTCTGTAATATTTACCTGCACCGTGAAAGAAGCTATTTCACTTTGAAAGTAGCTGTTTCAAGTTTTCAACGGTCTACCGCTTTTGCTTACAAGAAATGATGAAATACCAACAAGATCTATAGTCAGTAGTGGCAAGTTTTTTGCACTTTTGCATAGCATATGTGTGGGACTGTGGGATCTTGCAAATACTCGGGATTACTGTGAAGCCTAAGCTAAGCTGTAATCATGAGTAATCATCATTCTAACTAAGTTTACGCGCATTTCAATATGAATGAATGTTTTAGGATGATGCAAACGAGGAAAACAAGTGGTATATAAAGTTGGTTGGATGATTCGCATGAGTTTCAGTCGTACCAGAGCAAGCAAATAACCAGCTACTTTGTTCATTCCAAGAACAGTTTCAGAACTGATTATTCAGAAAAGCCTGAATCAAAAGCGTTGAGTAATTATTAAGTGTGAAACAATTTGTACTATTTCTAAGTGCATTCTAAGGACCAAGATAATTATTTGGATACATAAAAATTGGTGAGTGACTTTCTGCATAAAATTATCGCGTGATCTCATTGAAATTGTTCATGAATATTTCATGACTTTATTTCCTCTCTCTTTAGCCAAAATGACAATGAGATTTGGTTCAATCATCATTCACAAGCCGGATCCAAACTCGGACGGTAATCATAGCAGTTCGAGTGATGAAGCGGAAATAGCTGAGATAGCAGAGACTGCAATAATTTCCAGATACTCTAGAACAAAAAGGGAAGGGCATCGCCGCAGATCGGAAAGGCAAAGAAGGATGATGGCGAAAGATAAGCTCCGTCATTCCAGTTCTAGTTCAATAAGTTCTAGTGAATTGCCAATCTTGAAGGGAATTAGTCAATCGGATAAGTCTCCGCCATTGAATAGATCGCATTTGGCCCTTGATGAGAGGCTTGAATCAGATTCTTCACCTGTTAATCAACGCCGCGGCAGTGTATCCAGTGCAAGTAGTCAAGCGGAGAATAGTAGTATTTTGGGATTCCGTGTATTAATCAGTGGATCAAGGACGGACCTTCAGGAGCAGAGGCGTAGCTCATCAACTATATCAGATGTGAAGAACAATACTATTAATCATGTTTCTATTCGCGAAAATTCTGATGATGAAGGATCACTATCTGGATTAACTAAATTGCTAAGAAATCTCAACTTTGCGGAAAAAATTAGGCAGCAGAAGGCCGAACAGGAAAGACTTAATATTAACAAGTTACCAACTCATATGAGAGAACAGTTAAAGAATTTGTACGTGTATTAATTTTTTATTGATATAGAATAACTATCAATATATTTTTATACAATAAAATATTTATGATTAAATCGATTTCAATTTCAATTTTAGAGTGTAAAATTCTTATTGGCTATCTCATATCAACTTACGAAATGCGTAAAAAGTTTCGTACTCGAAAGGTTATCATTTCAACTAGAAAATATCTGACTAAACTCATTACAAGTTACATAATCTTAATAAACTACGTCATTAATTCTTCTTCTTTTTCGCTTGTTGCTGTCCTTGACCCAAACTTTCTTGATGGGCTGCCATCAACTCCTGTTGAGTTTCTGGTGGAGCAGGTGCATATCTAGCATATTCCATGGCGAATTCACCTTTGCCTTGGGTTAAAGATCGGAGTTCGGAGGAAAAGCCAAACATGTTATTTAGCGGAATTTCGGCCGAACCAACGAACCATCCTTCGTTCTCGTCTGTTCCGGTGATCACACCTTTTCTCTTGTTCATAATGCCCATGACAGTACCTTGGAATTCGGTGGGGCAGGTAACTTCTACTGACATGATTGGTTCGAGGACTTGCCATGCTCCGTCTGAATAAGCTGCATAAAAAATTAAATTAGTATATTCCACATTAATTCAAGCATTTATTAAATCACTTACTATCTCTCATCGCTCCTTGTGCAGCCAGAATAAATGAAATCTCATTCGAATCGACAATATGAGATGCGCCATCGATAAGCCGGAATTTCACACCAGAAACTTTATGACCCGTTAACCAACCTTTTTCACAAGCTTTTCTGAATCCCTTTTCAATATGAGGTACAAACTGCTTCGGGATATTTGTTCCTACAGTTTCATCTTGGAATATGACCCTGGTATTATCATTAGGAGGAAGGGGCTGGAACAGAAAATATTTAGCATTAAAATGAAAGCCTTTATTACGTAATTTGTAATTTAAGCCATAACAAAACAAGTAAACAATTTCTTTACCTCAAGAACTCCAACTACCCGACCAAACTGACCAGACCCACCACTTTGTTTCTTGTGCAAATAATCAAATTCGCAAGGTTGAACGATAGATTCACGGAAGGATACTTTTGGTTTACCCATCACCACCGGGCAATTATATTCGCGTTCCATTCTCTAAAAAACAAAATGAATTCATTAGAAATTATACTCAGAATAATCAGAAATGTAAATTATACCTGAGCATAAATTTCCAAATGGAGTTCTCCCATTCCAGACGCAATTGTTTCTTTATTATCCGTATCGTAATATATAGTGAAGGTAGGATCCTCTTTAGTAAATCTTGCCACAGCTTTAGAAAACTTTTCAATATCCATGCTATCTTTAGGCTTAATACTCATTGATATCACAGGGTCTGGCACGTAAATCGATTCCATTGAAATCTTCAAGTCCTTCTGAGTGACGAAGGAGTCACCACTAGCACAATCCACCCCAAATACAGCACAAATGTCTCCCGCATAAACTTCGTTAACGTCCTCCATTTGATTAGCGTGCATTCGAATAAGACGAGACACTTTCACCTTCTTTGTAGTCCTAGTATTGTAAATATTATCTCCTTTCTTCAACATCCCTTGATAAACACGGACGTATGTGAGTTGACCAAATTTTCCAGCTTCTAATTTAAACGCTAGTCCACAAAATGGATGCTTTCCGGATCTTTCCGGGTTCATGCAGATCTTTTCCTTTTGGTCGCTATTGAAAAAAGTTTAGATGATCTTGTTAATATTGATTACTAAACATCCAATTTCAATACAAAACTTGACTTACGCATCCCCCTTAATTTCATCCATGAAAGCATAATTATTAATCTGCGATGGATTCGGCAAGTAGTCTATAACCGCATCAAGCAATGGCTGCACACCTTTGTTCTTTAAAGCTGATCCCAGGAATACCGGAGTAAATTGTCGTTTTAAAGTTGCTCTCCGAATTGCGCCTACAAATCAAAAGCAATTTATTATCCGATTTCAAACCCAAACCATCATGATTAAAACCAACTTACTCTTTAATTCTGCAATTGTAGGTTCTCTCTCCTCCAAAAATATTTCACCCAACTGCTCATCAACATTCGAAACACACTCCACCAATTTTTGACGAAACTCTTCAGTTTGATCTACTAAATCCTTCGGAATTTCTCCATACTCCACCGTATCCCTGAATGAATTGGATTAAAAATTAGTCTTAAATTTGCCAGAATTTAATAAAATCATTCACATACCCAAAATCTCCCTTAAAGTATATCGCCCTTCTCTCCACAATATCAACAATCCCCGAAAAATCAGACTCCAACCCAATTGGCAAGTGCATCAAGGCCGCATTATGCGACAGTTTTTGCTTCAACTGTCCCAAAACTCGGAAAGGATTCGCTGCTAATCTATCCAACTTGTTTATAAATCCAAGACATGGAACTCCATATCTCTTCATTTGCCTATTTACCGTCATCGTTTGACTCTGAACGCCTCCCACAGAACACAAGACTAGCACAGCACCATCCAGAACTCGGAGGGCACGCTCCACTTCAACGGTAAAGTCGACATGACCTGGCGTATCGATTATGTTGATATTATGATCATTCCAAACAGTATACGTCGCAGCCGATTGAATTGTGATTCCTCTTTGTCTTTCCAGCTCCATCGAGTCCATTGTCGCCCCCACGTTATCTTTCCCCTTGACCTATTCAACCAAAATACTCAATTAGCTTCCTCCAAAGACCTTATCACTTCCGGTAAGCCCTTTCATCCCTTACCTCATGCATTTCAGTAATCCTCCCCGTATAAAACAAAATGCGCTCCGTCACCGTCGTCTTCCCACTATCAATATGGGCTGAAATTCCAATATTCCTTATCTTGCTAAGGTCATAGTGCTGCGCTGGGGTCACAAACCTAGCCGGATTTGCATAACCTCTCCTCACCTCCCAAAACGATTTTAGTCTCTTCGCCGACTTCAAAGCTATATTAGAAACCCCGTAAGATTTCGTCATAATAGTTAACATCACCATTTTGCTAAGTTCCCTCCAACCGGAAGTAAAAGTCTAAAAGGCTCCTTTCAAAACCTCAAAAATCAAGAGACCACCGGTTTCGTTTCACATCAGCACAAAATACTCTAAAATGACTAGCTTCCCACTTTTCACAACTTCAAGTCCAACCGGTAGCTTAAAAAGTTAACTATTCATCTTATCGAAGCTAAGAAAGGGCCTTAATTTTCATAAGATAAGCGCAAAAGCACCTTCACTTTTGGATGATGAAAACCTTTTGCTCAGCGCATGTAAAATCAATGCACTTGGTTTGATTCCCGCTCCCCACTTTACTCAATGACTCCTGTGATATGCGCTATCTCTGAAAATCTCTCATCAAAACGCATCTTTGTTCTCCGCTTGGCTTATGAAATTCACAAAAATCTTGATGATTACTCATGATTGGTATGCTCACATTCATGATTGAATAATAAATTCATACGCTTTAGTATTTTCTAGAAGATTTATTGTACAGAATTTTTTTTTTTACTAAAATGTTTAGGCATTTATAAAACCAATTAACTTAATTAGGGTTAAAAATTACACTTTCTACAATAAAATATCAATACTGAAACAGTTTTTTGCCATTCTCTTGGGACCATTTCTTCTTCTCCTGTCTTGTCCTTAATATCTATCTGGGATTAGGGGATACTTTGGCATTCAATAGGCTAGGATCACGAAAAAACTCGATATCTTCGAGACTGAGTGAAAGTTATGCTTTCTCTTTTTTTATAGGTATTAACGTGTAGGAAAAAATTATGCGAGTTTCTCGGCTTAAAATCTACCAGATGTGGCATCTCTTCTTTCTCCTACTTTCTCTCTCCAGGATTAATGAACATGTCTAGTCTTTCTCTTCGGGGGGAGGAAATAGGAGGTGTAGAAGAAGTGAGCAAACAACACCAAATACGACAAGTACATGACTAACGCCAGTTTTATATTGTGCAGTTTCCTTGCACAGGGTAGGCCTTGAGCTGGAAAGGAAAAATAGCAAATATCAACATGCTAAGTCCAAAAAACAATCAACTTTCTCTTCTCTCCTTACACAAAATGAAGAATCCGTAAATATTGAACAGAATCCCAAACACCATTTGAAGGATTTGAAGGGTTGTGATGATCATCGAGATGCCTTTTGTCAATTTGAAGCCCATGGCCTGTAGATAAAGTTATGATTTAGCAAAAAATACTGGAATATTTCCAATTTTCAAGACTTACTCTCAAAGCATAATAGGTGTACATAATTGTATGCACGAAATAATTCATCACGATAAACCAGCGGTGGCATGGATCAGCGTCTTCATACGTGTACCATGTGTAACCCATAACCGTGGCGTGATGGTACCTTTTAAAAAGTCGATGGTCATTTACGAGGTCATTTCTCATCATAAAAATACTAATTTTTACCAATGGAGGAACATAATGGGTCGCTTGCGAAGAACAAGAAAGGCCGTGTCCCCCAACTCGACCACTTTCGAAATCGTTCCGATAAACGACCAATAGGCAGAAGCTGAGTTGTAGTCGTCCCTATAAAGAACAAATAACTCATTTCATATTCTTAAAAGCATTCCGAGCTTTTTTCTAGCTCTCACTTTCCCATTAAAACATCATCATCACGTTCATCTCCTATCTGGGAAAAATCTGCAAGAAAAAACTTTTCTTCTCAAGCCCTAATGCCTCACGACATGATAAACTTTCTTCCTTGGAGCATGAAACGATGACAAAAAGTATGCAAAGTATTCTTTTCTCTGTAGACGGGGGAATGGAACTGATTTGCACAAATGAAAAAAAGCAGACCTCCATTCAAACTTTCATTCATAAAAGGGACGGGGAAAGTAAATAAAAAATGAGTTATGAAAAGGAGAAGAGAAAAATGCATATCTTTCTCTCGAGGCCAACCCCTGCCATTTTTTCTCCTGTATCGAGTAGGTAAACCATAGACAAAGTGCATGATACGATGGCATTCAGTCTAAGCCTTTAATGGGCTCAAGGTTCTTGGAGAAAGGATCTACATTCCTTCACTATATACGCGGAGAGATCTGACGCATGATGATGGAATCGCATGTACTCTACCATTTCAAGAGTTATTTGTGCTCCATATGTTTACTCTTAAAGAAAATGAGAAATGTTCCACATCTCAAACAGAGTCGAGTGGGGAGTCTCAACACTAAATGTAATTGACTCGTTTTTTTAAAAAAGGAAAACAGAATGAAAGATAACAAGAGAAGCATATTAAGAGTGCAGAGAAAGCTGGAACATTACCGAGAGCATGAAATGCGGTAAAATCCATCGGGTCGATTAAACATCTGCAACACTTCGGGTATGCTACGCGCGAACCCAACAAGGCTAAACACGGCCAAGAGGAGATTCCAAAGCTAAACAAAAAGAAATAATTTTGCATTTGATTCATTTAAACTAACTAATTTCAATCCAAACGGTTTAGACTAAACCTTGAGCGAATTGTCCAGCTTATAAGGCTGCCTCCCTTTCATCCACTTTTGCCCCAAGAAAATCCCCATAACATACAAGAACCCTATGTGGACGGCAATCTTCCAGTTGTGTCCCATCCACAACCTCCATTCGTTGTACAAAAAGGTTCTTTCGAATTCCAACACTTGCATATAACCTGGCTCCGGTATGGGGTCAGGGATTGTGTCAAGTGAACCAACTACTTTCGTACTTGTTGTGCCCATCATACTACCAAGTATGTTTTGATTACTGATATTCTCCAGGAAAATGTCCTGAGCTTCCTTCTCTATTTCCATGCTAAAATGGAGATTATTGTCCAGAGTTTAAAGCACTTTTTACTCCACCTTAAGTCTTTTTTAAAACAAAAATGCCTTTTCTCTCTCTCTATTTATGATTTAGGTCACGGTCTCTAATAACTGCTTTCTTAACTTTTTATCACTTTGACTCTAGCCTTTAAGCGCGTGTGCCTCCATCACTGTCACAGAAAAATGATGGCCAAGCCAACTTATCTGCAATCCGACCACAGATGACAACCCAAATCCTCTTTACCCTAAGGCTGCTTATATATGAGTTGAATCGGAGCAAAAAAGAAAGTTTTTTCAGAGAGAAAATAGCATGGTCCCTTCCTATCCAAAGGCTGCCCGACTACTGCAGAATGTTTAGAGCTGACGGTCTCTATATACCAGGAAGGTTAGGAGAAAGCGCAGTGTTTTCTCTGCCGTATTCCGTATCGGCATAAAATAGGTAGTTGGGGACTTTACACTGTCTCGTGATTTTCTCTCCAGGATTACTTCAGGCAATTTAGACACTTGTTTGCAACGCTTTCCAAACACAGAAAATTCCCTCGGGAGTTGAATGCATTTTTGAATGCATAAGAGAAAGTATTTATTATACTATTATACACGAACTGTTTTCTCACTTCCTTTCCATGAATAATGCTATTTAATCTGGAAAAGTTTAATTACGCGAGATAATTCTAAAAACTTTCCCCAAGAATAAAATGGCTTGTGTAATATCTACTTTTAACTTTTCATAACTACTTTTGATATAATTATAGTAATTAAATTGAAATATCTTGGGAATTGTTTGGAGAAAACAACGCAAAAGTTCAAAAGTATAAATAGGTATTTTTAATCTCCAAACTTGACTTCCGCAAAACCAAATCCAATATCAAATATCAAATTTTTCGTCCCCCTTCGACATTTACGCTTCATTAAAAATTAAAACTAGCCCAACCTACCAAGCCACTCTTTAGTTTACTCAGAAAAGCCACAGAAACTACTTATTTTCTCTCCAAAGTCCTTCTATTATTCATCTAAAAGAGAGAACAAAATTAGCCAATGAAACAAGTAGAAACATCCCACGTGGTTCATTACCAAACTAATATTTATCTGGAACTTTCACCTTTCCCAAGTTAATTTTAGTCTAAAATACTTTTCCTTACTCAGCTATCAAATAGTAATAAAGCATCCGTCATCCGATCCGATTCCTCCCAATATAAGCTTTGTAGGCCAATTTTCCCCTTTTGTCTCCTGCCAATCAATCAATAATAACGAAGTGGAACGTGGAAAGTCATAAGACTGTTCTCAAAATTAAACACTGGCCATTTAGCATTCGTCTAAACTGAATATTTCTTCTAGTATCCAATCAAGCCAAGTGATTTTTTAAAGCTTTCTCAACCAGGTACTGTCTTATTCCCAACTGAAGCCAAACATAAAATCTAATATTGGTCATTGTAAATGCGAGTGTGACATGAATCGGATTACTTTTTCTAGAGTCTCAGAGGTTTTGCTTGAAAATTTTCTACCAACAGCCCATGCAAAAAAAGTACCGAACATCGAACGAACAAAGCCAACCCACAAATGGAAAAAGCGAAACAACTTTCTCCTTTTTCCAAAGACATAAACGATTTACGGCTGGGATACTTTTTATGTATTTTTTATCCCCCTTTTATGCAAAAATATCATAGTTGGAGCGGTGAGTTGTGAGTGAAGCATGAAAGGAGAGATCATCAATTATTTGCTTTGAATCATTTATGATTTATGACAGGACATCGTGCCAGTTTGGTGCGGGCGTTTCAATATCGACCATTTTTAGAGTCGATAGCGTAACCAATACCGCATTCGGTGAAAGTTGGACTAGTTTATACGGGCCGAAATAAAAACATGAAAGGATTCTTAAACTTTTTAGATTTTATTCAAGTCTTAAAAGGTAATTCATAATTGGAAATGGTCACTGCTTTAGCCTAATCAATTTTATAATTTTAATTTGAACATGTAAACATAATGGGGCTTCGACTCCGTCCCGGGCTCAGGTCTGAATAGCTCTTGATTTCTTCCCTCGGCATAAACGGTCTCTTCCTTTCGATCTCCTTCTTGGTGCAGCTATCCAAAGCACAGTTGTCCATCAATGGCTTCTTGACCCCTCTCATTTCAAGGTGTTCCCTTCTCACTTCCCGCATCCTCTCCTTCCTTTCGATATTCGCTTTTATCTCAAACTTCCATCTCAATTTTGCATTTTTCTTTTCCAAAAGGTTGCAAATGATATAATGTCTCTCCTTAACCGCTAGCCTCTCTCGGTCGCGCCGCTCCTTCCGCTTCAGAAATGAGTAGGAGATGCCTTGCGGGAACTTCCATTTGGCTGAATAAAAATAAATAAAATAATTACTAAAAAAGCTCTTTACAAACCAAATTAGTTCTTAAAAACTTACACAGCTTTCTCTTCACTGATGGGTTTCTCGGTCCTCGAAAGTACGTGAGGGGAGCGTAGACACTCGGCTCGTTTGGAGCTAGCAAGGGATTTTCTCCCAATCGATAGAATTTCTGCTTTACTGGAACTTGCTTCATGAAAATGCTATTTGCCACTTCCATTTCGAATGGAATCGAGAGTTTTGCGGGGAATAGAGATTGAATTGATTCCTGATTGGGTTGAGGTGGGAGGATGATGGCGGTGAGGAATTCATCTTTTGGAATTGTTTTCAACGGTTGATGCTTCATAAGTGGAGTTCCATCTATCCTTCTGGGTGGGCGAAAGGGACCGCTGCCGTTAACGATTAGAGTGGCGTTGGAAGACATTTTCGAAAAGGAATGCTCTGCTTTCAAAGGAGAACTCATCAAGCAATGTTTACGATTCGACCGAAAACAAAAACCGAACTGAACTGACTGAGATCTAGCCGAGTTAAACATTAGAGTTTCTTATATATTCTCAAAACGTTTTAAAGATGACCAAAAACGTCAGTAAAATATGCAAATTAAAAGATAAGAAATATTTGATCAGGAGTTGCATGCAAATCATTTTATTCTCACAAATGTATCATTTCTCTCAACCAATCTACAAAAGGGTCATTAGTCAAAGCCTCCCTAATATTTTCAAGGCGAGTTAGGGGTCCATGCACATCCTCCCCTTCATCATTTTCTTCCGTTTCCTGATAACTCGGCACCAAATCATTAGGTCTAGGCAACAGATCTAGAATCAACCTATCCCCCAAACTAGTCTGGGGCAAGTCAAGTCTCTCCGATTCGGGTTTAATGGCCACCAACAAACTTCTCTCAAACTGATCGAAATTCGTCTGATCTCCCAAGATGATCTCGTTCGACTCAGGATTCGCCCTCGGGAGCTGATTATAAGTTCCAGTCAAGCTAATTGTGAAGATCGGATTCAAATCACGGAATCCACAAGAGGGTAATGAATAACCTCCAGTAGTGAAGAGCATCAAGAAAGACTTCTCCTTTTCAGTCATGTTCTGCACAGCAATGAAGAACCATTCGATGATTTTCTTCATATCGATATTCGCATGTCTTCGGAGGGGATTCGCATGACCATTATCTTCTTCGCGGACAACCCGATAATTATTTTTAAAATCGTTTACGTTGAAACTGCAACCTCCGGAGAGTAATTGTTGGAGGTCGTCTTCGTGAAAATCGCAAAGTTTGTCTGGATCAAGAACAGAGTAGAAACCGGACCGGATGGCAGAGATCTCTTGCTCCACAGCATGGATAAAATGGTGGCGAGTGAGGAGATTGAGGTAATGCTCTTTGTGCTCGTTATAAACTCTCACTTCCGAACCATTTGGGACGAGATTAATGGGCGATGAACGGGAATCTGGCTCTGGCAAGGTTGTAAACATGTAGTTTGAGTTAGTCAAATCTGCCTCGATGATGGGCTTGACTCTTCGGAAATAAGTGGGGTCATCAGTCTCCAAGAATTTGTAGCTTATTGGAAAGCCAAGCATGTAGGCCAAGAAGCTCTTGGTAAACTTGATAGTATTTAGTCTCGTGCAACACCCCCGGAGCAACATCTCGACTATGCATTTCGCCAAAACTTGTCCACAAAACTTGTAATGTTCGATAGGCTGCCGGCTAATAGTAGAAGACTGAGGGTGGTGGAGCTTTGAAGGCGGGTATGATCTGAAGAAGCCCTCATTCTCAGAGAAGATCTCGTCAGTTAGTGAGTTAAGCCATTCCTGGGTTGAAATCTTGGATCCTGTTGAATCATCAAATCTAACATTGAATTTAAGCAGCCAATCACTCGGGTTCGAAGGAGCTGCAGCGATACTTCCAGGAATGAGTTTGCCGTGATGAACATTTATAATTTTTTCTGGATTTAGCCAAACAATCCGGGGAAAGAAGGGGGTGATTTCATACTGCAACTTTGTCTTTTTTGCTTGGAAGCTAAATCCCAGTTTTGAAATTGTAAAGCCCTGCACATGAGCAAAAGCTACTAGTAGCTTTCTCGCACTGATTGCATCCACCTCCACCCAAGTCTTTTGACGGACTCCATCTTCTAATAAGAACTGAACAGTGTGCATCTCGCCGTGGACGTGATGACTCCAAGAAAAGATCATTTTAGTTCTGGCATTCATTGGGAATTTATAAATGGGGTAGAGGGGCAAGGCTAATCTGAAGTCAGCGAAGGCTATATAGGTCGAGGTGACTCCAACCAGAAGCTCTCTTCTTTCTTCATCGTGATCCCCAACGATTTGGATGTTGCACGGACAAGAGTAGAGAATATTTCCGGGGTTCAGCTTCTGATTGAACGTTTCCAACAAGTCGGTCTCCTCTGGAAGTGTTATACAAACGATTTGCTTCGCGATATCTTTAACGTAAGGGACTTCATGGCCGTTGTATGACAATGCGCAGATGTAAATGCCTGGGTTATCGATCCTAAGCTTGAGGCAAACTTGTGGGGGGAGATTCGGATCTACATCTTCCGTCGAGGTTAGATCAGCGATATCATTATTGTAGACAAATTCGCAGTGGACGGGTTGAATCAGGCTTCCCATCTATATAAATCGAGTTTGAATTATTTCCACTACTTTTTAAACCAATAAAATTACTTACTTCAAACAAACTAAAAGCAAAATTATTAACATCAACTGCTTCCGGTAAGCATGAGTTTCCATACTCATCTTTCACGCTTATCTTGAAGGTTCGTATGAATCCAGAAGTAACGCAGAGCATAGTTGGGTTATGAGATCCGAAATCAATTTGTCTATGATAAGGCGAGCCAGGAAGGACATTGAAGTAATAGGGGTGGGTGGGCATCATCTTCAACATGTCATATTTAACAATGATCTTGTAACTCCCCGATTTCCTCACAGAGAACTTTCCAGTAATGAATTGATTTTCAAAGTTGACTTCTTTGAGTATAGCGATCTCTTCGTGGATGCCCTCAGTGCTTGCCAAAAGTAGTGTGCATTTTGACTGGATCTCTTCGAAAGTGGCTGTAGGTCCGGCATTTGATCTTTGGCCTTTTTCTCTAAACTAAAGAGCGAATTTTAAGCTTTTTATAATCTTCAATAAACTATTTAAAAATGAATAATTACGCGAATTCTGCAAGTAAGCGTTTGACCAACTATGGCAGGAGTGGGATAAATTAGCTTGACTTGAGGCTCAACATTCTTTGCGATTCGGTACTTTCTGTAGAATTTGAATAGGAAGTAGAGGAGCACTGCTAGGCCAGTTATTACTGAAAATGTTTAAAGATAAATAAGCAATTTTCATTTAAAGATAAGCTATAATTTTTTACATCCGATGAGCAAAGCATATCTGAGAATTTGATTTTCCTCCTCTTCAACCTTTCCTGGTAATCGTCCGAGTGAGCTAGAGCCCGACCACTTCACCGGTCTCTCTCCTTTGCCATTCGATTTTGAAGCATTTTGTCCTCTGACCTTCTTGGTTGGTTTTGGGAGCATGTTGAAAAAATGAATAGCTTTTAGAGTTACAAAAAAAGTCGTTTGATCATTCAAAGCTTTCTTGAGCAGAACAAAAGTATCGGAAAAACAAAGCGATCAATATGACACCCAAGAGATATCCTTGTCAACATGAATACAGCTCAAGGTCTTGAGTAATATCGTGAGAAAGCGTCAAATTGTGCCACTTGTCATTTCACTCGTGAATATTTTTATGAAAGGAAAAAGAAAGAAATCAATTTTTATTTCTTCTCTTTTGATTGACAGTGAGAATATTTAAAAAGTTAGCAGTAAACTTATCGTGTAGTCACTCAACTGCTTGAAGAATGTGACTGGTGTGCTCTGCTTAAAATAATAGAAGTGATGACCCTTAACCTTCAACGGTCTTAATGAATAGATGAATTTCCTAACAAATAACCGATTAAGCGAGCCCTTAACAGGGACTAAATGTAATTGTTTTTTGAACACAGCTAAGAAATCATTTGCTTCTGTGTTGACGCCAGCTAACAACTTTAAAAGTTGGATAATCACAGCCGTCCCACAACAAGAAATCATTGGGCAATTAATCCATATTTTGAATTTCATCGAATTGAATAATCGAATGGTTCCGTAGTTAGTTCCCAAGTGGGAAAAGAAAGCGGCGACTTTCACTCCGACGGTCATCCTAAAGCAGACGCTGTTGTATTCTGTGGTTAATACTTGGAGGTTTCGGTAAGCTTTTAGGACCTCGCTTGGTTGCCGGATGAGGGAGGAAGGCAGACTTAAATGGATTGGGGTATAGTGGGGGCTGGAAGGAATTTAGTAAATTAATTCGTGTTGGTTTCTAGATTGGTTTAGAGCTTACTTGATTTGCTTTATCCAAAAGTTTATGGTTGACGCACAACAAATCGATGTCGAAGCCCATGTCAGGATAGTGGTCCAAGAGAAAGTCGTCAGATATGTTTCGAGAATTGTATAACAGATTAAGGAAAGCGTGGTTGATTCGTCTTTAATCGAATAGAAAAACATGGGACTACTTGGATTATCCAAGAAGAGGCAAATGGTGACTATCGTGTTGAGGAAAACGATAAAAAAGATGTTGATTACTTCAGCCTCGATATTATCTTTTGGGAGGACTCTAGCAGTAGTTATGTGAGGGAAGTATTTTTCTAAAAAGAGCAAAATTTTCAGGTGTGAAACGGAATATTAAACTAACTTACTTTTCTGAAGAAAATTAAAAGTCGTGAATCGGTTGATCATTAGCGGAAACGAGTTCCTCATATCAAACCCATTTATTTGGAGGAATCCAGCGTATAAATACAAAACCCAGTAATAATAATGAATACAAAATTCATCAACAGTAACCGCCAAAGAAGTATACGATTGGTAGAGGCGAATAGTCATAAAGATGATTTTGATCCAGAAGAGAGTTGTAGAGAAAAGCCACAGGAGAAAGTAGAATGGGTTCTTTGTCCTTCGCATAAGCTTTGTTTTCCAATCCCATTCAAAGATTGTGCAGCGGACGTGGTTTGCGAATGTATAGTAGGCGCCCATTAAGGCCAAGGTTTTTGCGGAGAGAACCATTCCGTTTGAGATTCAGGAAATGATTTCAGAGAGGATGTAAGAAAATGGAAATTGATAACTGATTTGCCAAGTTTCTAGATGGAGAGTAGTATAAATTGTGGAATGTGGTGAGGAGTGAAAATCAATGAAATATTTAGGGTGTCAATCATGAAATTTATGCAATGACGATGTACACGAAGATGGTATTAATAATGAAAGTTATAAATTAAATAGCCTATTTTCGAGTAAATAGTTTTAAGAATTAAGAAATCGAGTCGAAAAGCTTTAAAAAATTGATTGCAGGAATTGAGAGTACTTTTAAATAATAGCTGAAATCACAATTACTGAAAGAAAAAATTGCAAAACTAAAATTAAAGAATCGATTCAGACATTTTGAAATTGAAGAAAAACGTTCTTCCAAATTCTGATTCGTTTAGATAAAGTCATGGAGGTCGCCAATAAAATTATTCAGGTGGAAATGTTCATGAAAAATTATAGAAAAGTGGTTATTATTCCATCCATGAAAGCTTAACATTAATTGATAGGTGTAGACATAGGTAGTTAAGTGAGGAAAGGGATATTTTAAAAAATAATGGAGCTTTTACTATTACATGGCATGGTTTGATAAGAGAAAGGTGAAAGTTTTTATGCTTTATATAGACTACGTGTAAGACAAGTATTTTCTAAAAAGTACGACCAAAGCTGATTTATTGCCATTTGGGGAATAGGAAAACAATGCTTTCTAGCTTATGTAGCTTGTCATGCTCGAGAGTAAAACAACAAAAAGGCTTTTATGCCATCTAATATTCAATTCACAATCTTTTCTCACATAAATCCATGACCATGATGTTGATTGGAGGAGAAGCGAATAGCCCTAAAGTTCTTTGCACTTTGAGAGAGATTACTGGACGTGTTTGGTTGTTGGCTTCTGCTTCTAACAATCCCAACGGCGGCCCCAGTGGAGTACTTCGGGAATGTGAGAACGGTTGGCTCATCCTTCCCCGATAGTTTCTTACATTTGTGGCATTTCCCACAGAGAGAAACGGCTCCCTTGGCTGGTGGCACACTTCTTCCTCGAGTAGGCTGGGCTTTTGCTTCAGCGGCAGGATTTATTGATGATGGGTTGGGGGAATCTCGAATTTCATTATATTGCTGGGGGAAATAATTGGGTCGTGCGGCAGAATCGGACGGATGTGCGGGGACTGGAGCTTGATCCGCTTGAGCATTTCCATTAGGAGGGGGAGTAGGACCGGCTAAATTTTTACGGCAGGGATTTGGAGCCTCAGGATTCCAATAAGAGGGGCGGACATGACGTCCATACTTTACGGGTCCGGCGGCACGACGTTGACGAACCTGTGATTAAAGTTGGAACTTAATATTACATAGAAGTAGAATAAAGTATTTTAAATCTTACTGAATCCATCGCCTTCAAAACATTCTCTGACTTTGGAAGTCTTTCCTTCACAACTGGTTCTGGCGCGGGTGTAGGTTCCTGTGGGGCTTGAGCTTCTTCAGCAGCAGGTGCTGATTGTGGTTGTGGTGCCTGTGGTTGAATCTGAGGCCCATCCCCATCATCACTAGAAATGACTACCGGCAACATTGCAACTTTAGCCTTCCCTCCATTAACCATCTGCATCTGTTCCGGACTCACTTTGAACGCATCCCCACCACCATTCCCATATTGCTTTTGGAACTGAGCTTGGAAATCAGGCATTTCTCCCAAAACAGCTCGAACAGCATCTTCACCATATTCCACTGTATAGTTCGCCAACCCCTTTTGGTTCTGAGGTTGTCCTCCCTGACCTTGCCCCTGTCCATGACTAGCTGGCTTCCGGTAATGTTGACAATTTGGATAATGCGTCTGCTCCTGTGTTATTTTCACCCCGTTATCTTGAGCAACATCTTGGGAGTCACTTTCAGGGTAGAAGAACCTGCCATACTCGCCATTTGAAGTGTTCCTCGGCCAAATCGCACTCCAGTGGTTACTCATCTCACCTTCCGCTTTTCTCTCTTTCAATCTCAAGAGATTTATACAAAAGTAGAATTTTTTAACGTTTTCTCGACATGAGTCGATTAATTCAACATCATTTCATACATTTTCATTACAATTTTAATTACATACATTAATTTAATTATGCATCGCATTAGCAACTTAAGGCAAACCCGACCCACGCCACTCAACTGAACAAAGATGAGTCTTATTCATTCAAATAGCTCACTTCTCCCCAATAAGCGAGCGGTTCGTTTGAATTTGCTTGACACAGTCAATCTCTCTTCTACTGCCACGTATGTTTGAGGAAAGCAAAAGCACTTTTTGGTTGTCAGCTCATCTGTCTTGAACCCGGTTAGTTCCTTTTGCTTATCTTTATTTAATTTTAATTAAGTTTTTGTGTTAAAATATTCAGAATGTGTTTAATAAATGGAGCTCTCTTTTATTTACAGGATTTAGACATTCTTTGGGTGCATTTAGAAAAGAAAAAGTGGACATATGTCGCCAAAAGAGAAGGAGGATAAGATGCAGGTAATTTTAATTTTTAATTGGAGGATTGATTAGAGGATTTAGTAATTATGATTTGGTTTATGAATAGGATGGAGAGGAAAGAATGAAGGTGTGTAAATGGGACGGGTCAGCGGTCAAGAACGCTTTGGACGATGCCGTTCGAGATGTCTTCATAAAGAGGCTGAGTTACAGTGAGAATTTTGCTTTGGTCGATGGTCGTCTCTGGATCTGTAGTATTGCAGTGGGGATTGCGATGCTGGCATTATTGTGGGATTATCTTCACCCGTTTCCGCAGTCAAAGTAAGAAATTGATTATGCCAAGCGGAGGAGAAAGTACTTTTCTAAAGGTTAATTAAATGAATTATTTTTCGCAGGCCAATCCTATTACTTTGTGTCTCAGCGTACTTTGTGATGATGGGCGTCCTTACGGTCTACACTGCTTACTTCGAGAAGGGAATTTTTGCCGTCGCTGTTCAAAAAGATGATGCTGGACTTGACCCGGATGTTGTTTGGGAGGCTAGTTCTTACATGAAGAGGTAAATACTGTCCAAACCAAATAGTTCTCTTCTTCCCTCACAGACAGATAACTAATTAATATTTTTCCCTTTCCAGATTTGATGATATGTATGCTTTAACCGTGACCTGCTACAAGAGCAACAAGACACAAGTGAAAACCGCAACGTTTGAAAAGTCTGCCGCAAATTTCTTCGACAATGATGGCAATTTATTACTGGAATTGCTCGAGCCCGAAGTCCTCAAGCTCCATTCCAATATTATCTCAGGGAAGAAGGAAAAGTAAACTTAGTCTGATTTAAGTTTTTAAATGAGGAGTAAGCTATATATCACTGTAATCTAAGCTAGGAATAATTATCCAAAGTTTTTTAAAAGTTTATTTACTGATGTGATCGTGTTAACAGTATGCCGACGTAATCATATTTATATCTTATAAAAATTAATCTCTATTTAGTACTGCGTACCCAAATGGAGTTAAGCTGCCGCTGTAAGATGAATTGTAAGAAAATTTCCTTTAAGTAACTTATCTTTCTTAAATAAATTTAAGATCTGTCACATAGCCAATGTACTCTTTTTAATTCATGCATGATGCTTATCATAAAAGCTCAAGATCCTTCTGTATAATCACGGTAGAGTAAACCCTACCATTACAATTTATCCCCATTCATTCCCCATTATCACTAATAATAATTTTGCATAAAGATTTTTTAGGTTATGCATAATTCTTTCTATTCAAACTACAAAGTTTAATCCTGCTCCTATCCTAGAAATAAATCTTTTAAAGGCGCCCTTGATTTCATCTGATTCTTGAGGTGGACCACATTCCTTCCTTAAGAAGTTAAGTAAGAAAACAAGATTGAAGTCACAGGCACACATCTATCGAGGTAATCTTAAGAAGGAGGAAAAGCACATCGGCAAGGTTGTTGCTTGTTCTGCTCTCATGAGTTGAAGAAAGAGTTTGCATAGGCACCAAACACCGAACAAGCAATTCTTTAGATGAGCTTCTTAAATCTTTAACCATTAATGTAATCTGAGTACAATTAGGCTTCTCTAAAAAGTTAATTAAAATTGGCAAATAAAAGCTGAATACATCCTAATTGGTAATTTCAATCAACCGTTACATCTCTTATCGAGAGGGAGTCATGAGATGAGTGTCAAAGTGTCAATAAAGTAGGTAACCCCACACCAGCTTCCGTCAACAGGTGCACGTTCCATCTCACGATGAGAAAAAGACATCTCATCCCACACCTAAATCTTGACCGAAAAGCTGTTGACAAAATAACAATGATGGGACACTAGGACAGCTTGTTTTTCTCCGAGTATTAACAGCATCTCTGTCTTGACAAGCACAGTTACTTCAAACAACTCTTGCCAAATGCTAAATACTATTATTATTCAATACGAGAGGTTTAGTAAGATGGTGAATTTAAAATTGAAAAGAGACGAAGAAACTGCAGTCTCATTCATTCTAAGCGTTTCATTCAAGTTTTGCCTAACTGAACATGATGAGGAGGGAGAAGATTTTGCGAGGTGACCAACACTGATATCTTCTTAAAACCGGTAGGGATTTTCATGTACAGACTAACCCCGTAGGTATTTGGTGTAGATTGCAGGAGAAAAGTTGCGTGTGTTATTGATAAGGTAAATAAACAATAGGTTTCGAGATACGTGTTGGGGTCGCCACACAAATTGCAAAGTACTTTGCCTTAGGCCTTAAGCTTATCTTCTTGAGACGGAAGTAAAATGGCATTTATTACGATTACTAGATAAAATGTGAAATTGTAGCAAGTCTCCCCAGATAAAATGCATTTCAGTTTCTCCGAAGAGACAATTGCATATAGCGGACTTTGCTACGGACCACAGGAATCCTTGTGACCTGTCTTGTCTGTCAACAATGCTGTTCTTTAGGTTAATTAAGAAACGTTGCATGTTGCGTATGAATGAAAAACGAGTCATTTCATAAGAAAATATTTTTCTCATGTAATCCTTTTATATAAAACGAGTTGCTTCACAAGTCCTTACTTAACAGGTGAAACTGCAGTAATCATGTCAAGTTTTCATTTTTTCCGTCATGCAGTCAGTGACAATTAATATAAGTCTTTAGCGCGATATGACTTTATTACATCAGATTGTAGGAAGTTGAAGTGACATGTCACAAGAGCAAAACCTCTGCTATTTCTAAAGGATTACATGAATTATTTTAATCTGAAGGGATATGAAGCGTTCAGTTTCAAAAGAGGATATCCGCCTAGCACATCCCGTCATCGACTGTTCCAGCCACTAAGCACACAAAATTAGTCATGATCTGACTTACAAATGGTTTAAATGAAGCTTCATCTTATTAAAAAAAATTATTAAAAACCTGTGAAAACTCTCTGAACTAATCTACTTAATGGTTTAATGGTTAAACTGCAACGAAATGAAAACTGAGAAATTTTTGGGGAATTTAGGCCATGTTAAAAAGTAAAGAGATGCGCCCTATTTAACTCCATCTCTCCCACTTGTATAATTGTACGTAATTCGTAACACATTTCATATTTCACAAGCACCTCTCAAATCAAATCTTGGCTGACATAACGCATAAACTCAATTCAGATTCTGAATTTCAGAATCAAATCGAGTTTTTCACACCTGAACAATCATATGAGCATTATTTAAATAAAAACATTTTCTGGTAAACCTCACCCAGAACTAGATTTTTATATTCATGCAACTCAATAATCATCTCATATCAATCACCACAAAAATCATAGTCCCAATTTCATTCTATTAACTAATCTAAACATGATGGTAACCCTGAATATTCAGACTTGGCCGGGGAATATGAGTTAATAAGGATAATCTCTCTCGGTAATTGTAGACTTCCACTTTGCATGATGATGTCGCTTACTCTCTTCTCAATCCCTGTTTAGTTGACTGTCTGAAGAGAAGGTGTGAGTGACCGAGCATAAAAAACCTGATGATTCTTTTTGGGATTGCGTTTCGCATACTCTCCACAGATTTGCCGTTGCAACCACAGGAAAAGGGAGTGAAACATCTCATCTCTCTCTCTGATGTGGATCCCAATTCACAAAAAGGTAATTTAACGCTTTACTACTACGGATGAGAAAAAGGGGTATTGAAACAGAAATATGATTTTCATTTCGATCCCCGAGAGAGACCACTGCCATAAGGCATCTTTCACAGCTTTTTGTTTGCATTTTATACCACAGCCGTGTAACATTCTTTGGTTATTTTTTTAGCCATTCCAACAGATTTTAATTCGATGATAATCTGCACATAGCTTACAGCCAACAATAGAGGAAAATATATAAAATAATATGCTAGTTCTCTCTCATCTCTCTTTGCTTTTACTTTAAAACCGTTTTTATAAGCTTTTCGCAATGTTAAGTAACCGTATCCTTTCTGTTTGAAAAAATTTAAAGGTTCCTCTTCCTCTTCGGGGATTATTTTGATCCTAACGAAAATGACAAGCTTATTACAGGTAAGCATAGGACAACAATAACAATGAGGTTGGTTGCAGATGCTGTGTTGGAGGTGGAGTTGTTTAAAATGCATGTAAGCTCAGGTAGATAGAAGGGGTACAACAGGTATGAAACTTAATACTTCATTGTTGGGGAACGGACAGGTTTTATAGCATTGTTGAAAATAAGCAGGGGAGTATAGCTGAGTTTTTAGTTGGCTCTTACCTGTACAATTTTTCAAGAGGAAGTAAAAGGGTTATATGCAATATGATATTAATCATATAAAGGATGATACGTTTTCATGCATAAAACTGATGATGATGAGGTTTTACCACTTTGTACACTTCTACCAAAGAGTTAGTTAAAAGAAGTCAAGATACGAGAGAGGGTTTGTGTCTAATGTGAAAAGGAAGTCTTTGCCGGTTTGTGGAGGAGAAGAAAAAATTGTAATTTTTAACTCCAATACTGTCCCAAGAGAAGTCCTAATAAGAAAGGGATCGTTGGAAAACTTTGGATCGTGAACAAGTGTCGTTCTAAAATATTTGTGGAGACACGACTTGTGTCAAAAATAATAAGCTTGTCAATTTTATTATTCTAAGAAGGAAAAAAGGCCAGTTCTTGGAAGTTCAAATAGTCCTAAGTTAAAAGTGTATCGAAGCTTAGTTCGGTTCTTGGCATTTTCTCTCTAAGCTTTTGTGAAAGATGGAGTGATTTATTGTGACGTTAAATATTTGACGTCTTAATCGGAGCCATTATTTTAAGGAGTGCAAAGTGTATTCGTGCTTTCTATTTGACATTGATTGGTAACGATTTAACTCAGGTAATTGCTCAAGCATTAAAAAATTACAAAATTACATACGTGAACTATCAATAGTTACACATCTCTTTCTTCACCCCCGAAAAATTGAAAGCAGAGCACAACCTCATTTCTCTCCCTTTAAGGGTGGGCCTTCACCCTTTTTTTATGTGGGAACTGCCTTGAAAATATTTTGTAATATTTTAGCCTTCAGAAAAAAATGCAAAACTACCAACCATTGCGCCCCTGTTTCGAAACACTTGCCATTTTGAAATCCCTAATCATAATTGCTATTTGAGACAAAAAAAAGTGCAATAGCGCTGTACAAAGATTAAAATCATCCAAAAATATCTGCATCCAACACATACCACAAAAAAGTAATAAAAAATTCTATCTTTTTTGACGATTTTTATATGCGATTCTCTTTTTACTTATGGGATTGTTCAGAGAGGATCTTCTCTGCTGTTATTTCGTACGTCATGCGATCGTTGTTAAATCCACATAAAACAATAATAACTCCCCTCATGGCTTAAAGGCTTGTTAGGGAGCGTTACGGTGGTTCACCCAACCTGAAATCTATTTCACCATTTTTTCATCAACAGAAACGGTATGAACAATTTGATGTTTTGATGCTCAGTAAAAAGGGATGAGTTACCCTTCAAGCCTAAAATATAGTTTAAGATGAGCGTTATCGTAAAATTCATACCTGTGCATTCAAAAAAAACAAGAGTTGGCTTACGTTCCAGGTGGAAAGCCACCCTCACTTTTCATTCTTTTTACGATCTACACACAACTACAAGGCTAGCCATTGACATATAAAATGGTTAATTCTTTTGACAATCAGTTTTACTCTTCAATCAAGCTTCTTAAATGTGCGTAAAAAAGTCCTTCCCATTCCTCATTCCTCTCAGAGCGGAAGTCGAAGATTAAAACGTGCAAGGAACCAGATTTTTGAAATCATTCAATTGAGAAATCTCGCTCCCTTCAAGGTTCAGAAGAATATCAATAGCGTTAATTTTACCTTTCTTTTTCACTCTTCAATTTTCAATCAGCGCTTTATTTTTGAAGACTTTAACATTCCAAAAGAACTAATTTCGTGATTGTCTCCTTTGACAAATCGTGAAAAAGGAAAAGCTCTTTGATTTCATTAGCAAAGTAGAAAGTGTTTCGGCTGAGCGAGTAGCAGAAAAAAGACTTTCGGTGACAGTTTTTATAAAAATTCTAAACTAAAAAGCGACATAAACGAGTCTACATATAAGGCAGAGAAGAAATTACATTAACAAAAGCTTGTACATTATTGTTTGCTTTAAGGAATGTTCGTGTATAGCCCGGCATGAATGAAAGAGAAAAGTATAATTAAGGACGGTGATGATGACAGTCCTTCCGTTAAACCTAGTCGTATGTGCAAAATTAGGTTAGGAATAATTTAGGAAAATATTTTGTCAGTAACGGTTGTGGTGGCTGAGGAATATACAAGTAACCCAGTGCAATATCATTTAGCAAATAGCAATGAACTTGAGTTTGAAAGCGTAGAATTTTGTAACTGCTTCATTAACTCATTTAAAAATTTGCATAGAAGGTTTTAGCTTTAAACTTTCTTATGCGATGGGGATTTCGTGAAAAGAAATTGCAATGAATGAAGAGCAAAACATTAATTATAAATGATAATGGTTGTGTGATGAAGGCAAGAATAATGAATAATTAGCTGTGATTTTTCACCGAGATTGTAAAAAACTGTGCGTCAATAAGAAACAATAAAATAGTTTTCAATGTTAAAGCTGAATCGTTTCATGCCTTTGCAATTGTAATAGCTTACTCCTAACAATGGAGAATGACAGAAGTCGATTTCTAATTACAATTACCTTATACAATTTATATTATTGAAAAGTGTTCAAGTTGTAAAGAGTTGTGTAAAAGTATTTAGCAAATAGCTCCGCTGAACTTTTATTGTTGACAAAGCGGGACAAGTAAGGTTTAATCTTAAATCAATTGCTTTAGATTTTTGGAAAGCATAAAATTCAGTATCAAATATCAAATGTCTTTTAAGAGACCACCAAGTTTTTTACGACTTGGCTTCCTCACACAAGTCATTAAGCTCCCAAGCCATTTCACTTTCTTCCTCGTCAGATATGTCACATAATGACAGGTAGACAACGACTTAATTAGATTAGATTAGTGTAAACAATGTGCAGTCTTCACTTCTCAATTTCTCTCTCTTTTTATCTTATTTTATAATTTATTAAGAGGAAGCATAATTCCATAAATTAGTAAAAAATTGTAAGAAATTGTAAGAAATCACTTAATTCTTTATTACGTATTGGGAATGCGTAATAGCTTAAGCTTCACTTTTAGAAAACTAATGGTTTTATCAACATCTAATAAACTATATAAATGAGGAAACAATCTGTAAATATAAATATAAATCGCATTAATAAAAGTGTTTGCACTTCAACTCATGTACTTTAATACTTTAATTGGTATCGTTTAGATGAGAGAAGAATTGTTTTTGTGAAGTTGTTTCCGGTAAACTATTAGTTGCAAACAACTATGCTTAAACCACACAATTTGCTTCATTTCCTCCAAAAGAATCAATTGAAATGGTAACCTAATTATAGAATGTTTACTGTTTTCATTTCACACTAACTATTTCATAAATGCCATGGGTGTGGGGGTGTAGAAGATAAGTCTAAAGTCTCACGGTACACATTTCAAAAAAGACAAAACTTGAACGAAAGTTGAAGAGCCCTGTAGAAATACTTGGGTGAAATTAAAAGGGGTAATTAAATGTTGAGGACGGCTCTAAGCGCAATTATGTCTAAAGTGAGGATGATATGATGAGAAAAAGTTCTGAAACTGTTTGTTCTTCCCAGGCGTAATCTCTCTCTGCAATATGCAAATTGCTTGCGTGCATCTATGTCAGTTTAGGGTCAGATCGTAATTGACCTGCGTGGGAACTGGAATAGAATTGTGTAATAGATTATGTCTTACGCGAGAGAGCTTGTGGCGATCTATGAAATTTCACTTTCTACCGAATTTTTAACATGCCATGTCAAGTAATGGCTACTATCAGATAATTTATAAAAGATTTTCAAGGAAGTTGTCATTTTATAAAGCGTTATCTGGAAAGAAAAAAATGAAAGTGTCGCAGTGTAGAAAATTAATGGCTTGTTTTTTAAAAAAAAATGCTTGTAATCTCCATTATCTAATGATAGTTTAAGTGAGTCCATTAATCTAAATTCTAGTCAAGAACATAAATGATAAGCATTATAAATAATTTGGATTTGATGAGAATAATAAATGTGGTTTATCAAAGATTTTGTTTCCGCTTGTGGTTGATGTTGATGCTATTTCAAAGGGGAAGCAAAATAGTTTAGATCAGAAATATATAATCTAATATTTTATTGTTTCAGTTAACTTGTTCCGGATGATAGAGATTTTTACTTGATAATACTTGAAGAGAAACCTATTGTTCCCTAATCGGAGCAAATCTTCCTAAATGGAAAGTATTTCGTGATATTCCAAAGCGAAAGTTATAAGTCAAGATGGTCATCGTCACACGGGTAAGTTTTTTAAGCTTTTTATTTATAAAATTAGTAATTTGATCCGGAGATGAGTCATTACCAAAAAGGAAGCCGAAGTTTTTGACTTTGACAGATGCGATTTGAAATGCGATATTCCAAAACATAAAATTTATACACAATAGGAGGTCCAGCTTCCAGTCTAGGCTGTATTTTTAGGCTTTATATTTACGTGAGTCATCCCATTGCTCACTTCCTGTCATATCGCGTTTGAAAATCAGAACAATTTTAGCCGTCACAGTGCAGTCTATGCCAAATGAGCTGACAGCTACCATTACAGAGGAGAGTTTGTTGAATAAATGCTTTTAAAAGTTGCTCAATATTGTGACTAGGTAATTGCCAATTACTAATTGCTAGGTCCTAATCCAGTTTTTATAATCTTTAAAAAAATCAACCTTGATCTGACATTCTTACATGAAGTATTACATAGCAGCTTTTCAAAACCTGAATTATGAGTCATTTGTGATCAAACATGCTCAAACTTTACCGTTATGCCAATGTCCTTCTTGCAAGAAGACGAGAAAAATTCTCTCCTCTAGTTCAGTAGCCTAATTTTGGATAATTATTAGCTTGATCATATGACATAGAGAAATGGCTTTGTAATCTCTATTTTATTCATTAAACCCTCCCATTCCTCCAAATATGGTTGGAGTAAAAAAGATATTCAAAATTATTCAAAGTCTCGAAGAAAAAAATGAACACACCTTAAACAAAAGATAGCTTTTCTCAGAACATTTTTCCCATATCGGATCGGTAAGAAAAAGTTACAGTAGTGAAGAGAGTTGAAGAGATGGTGGTCCAACTCAACTCGACTCCTCTCTGCCGAAACATATTTACACTTACTCATTAGCACCGTTCCTCAACCATTTTATTCAAGGTAGTCCCATCCATTTGTTTGAATTCATTGACCTGCCCCTCTCAACTTGAAGTAGTCGGCATCTTTAACAGGTGTAGAGAAAGAAGAGAAGAGAGAAAAATGTATGAAATCTGAAACTGTACTTGAGCTCAACTCTTATGCGTGTGGAGCACAAGTGCATTATCTTATTACAATAATTTTTGTATAAAAAAATGTATTTAAAAGATTTTGCTTAAACCTCTTATCTTTGAAATGCTTTATGTTGAAGGTTCACAAGTCGGTTTTATTCTGAAACGTCACTTGTTTTTACTTGTAATTGAAATGGTTATGAGGTCTGGCGGTGATGAAAGCAAAGAAGAAATGAAGATGAGAATTAAGATGGTAATTTTTTTTACCGAAAATAAATACGAGGTTTATAATTGTAGGAACACCCTCTCATAGTGGGGGACAGGTGAATAATAAAATGATATTTATTGGAAAAGTTTTACATGAAATCTACCTGTGCTATATGCTATGAGTAAATTGATAAGTAGCTGATTTATTAAAATTGTTTGAGGTTTTTATTACGAGATTTTTTGGGGGTGGAAACAGGGTGGGATTTTGCAGATTGTCAGGAAAAGTAAAAAGGTTTTACGTGAGGCTGAAAAGCACTTGATTAAAAGATTCGGGTATGAAATGTTGTTGAAAATTCATAAGAACAAGCCATATAGCAAATGTCATGTCATGTCATCTTTTTTTGCAATGAAGTTAATTAATTTTTATTTTAAAGCAAAAAATGAGAGATGGGATGTGTAAAAAATATATTTGTAATTGGCCTTTGCATTTACTTTAATTAAAAGGAATGATTTTTAACGTGATGATGCGTAGGTTTATGATAAGCCAAGTAGCGAAGCCACTGGTCTTAAAGAAAAGGGTTAAAAAGCCTTTTAACCGGATTAAGCTAATTAAAGTCCAAATCCAGACTTGCCTTTTACGGAGAAGTAGGCAAATAGCTTATCTATGGCATTGGCACAACCGATGATTATTTTTTAATCAAAACTAAAACAAGAGATGCCTAACAGTACTCGTCATTTCGTTATCTGATAAAATATTTCATTTGTTCCGTCAGTTTTTTGCGATTGTCAGTTCGTGCTTTTTTCCCCAATAAAAAATTCGTTGGTTGCGACATGAGTTTTTTATGAACTATTCACTCTCAAATAATTTCTTCATATCGATTGTGAAAGAGAGAGATAAAAAGGTGGAAAATGATTAAATCTAGTTGGTCATCATCTGGATAGGAACGATAAGGAAAATATCAGTTTACGTCACCTCCAGTCTCTCGGATAGATCAAAAATTCTTTACCCAAGTGGGGCAGCGCGTCCAGTAGAGAGTGTGCTTGGTTTATAGTTTTTCGTGACCTAATTTTTTAGAGCTTTGATTTTAGTGTTTAGCTAATTTGAAATGAGTAACGGTTTAAGTGGAATTTGTTAAATTAAAATGGTCCGCCAATTCGCCACGCTTGAAGCGGAGGTGGAGAACAAGCAAGTCTTTATTTTGGTAATGATGACTCCGGAAAAATAAAATTTCATATGAATCTGACTCAATTCAATTATAGGTCATCACAAATCTTCAGGGTGGTAATTATAATTAATAATTGATAACTTTAATTTTTAAAGGGTGACTACATCTGGATTGAGCCCGCCTCAGGCAGAGAATTCGATGTCGCAATCGGAGCAAAAGTTATATCGGCGGAGGGGAGAAGGATCCAAGTCCGGGATGATGATGGGAAGGTAAGGAAAAAATATTTACACGAAGTCATTTGAATTTTCTCGACAAAAATGACGTCATAATTTTCTCGACAAAAATGACGTCATAATTTTCTCGTTCATATCAAACCCAAGCCATATCACTACCTTGAAAGATAATAAGCCAATGTCAATGCAAATCCTCCATAAATGGATATCTTATTATCTTCCTGAAAAGCATATATTTTTGCCAAAAAAAAATCTCTCAATCTTCTCAGCCAATCCCTCCCAATTTACTCGTAAAAACGCATGGCTCAAAGGGATTTATGATTAGGCTCAGATAATTTTCACATAATCCCCTCAGGGTGAATATTGACTTTTCAATCTAATCTTCACCTGTTCATTCAACCATCCCATAAATAATTCTTGTCACTGGCCACACTCCGCCAATTTGTTTCGGACAAGTCACGCATCCGTCCGACTCTATTTCTGAACCATTCACTGCTACAAAAACTGTTTTGCACATGAATATTGATTGGCGAAATAGGCGATGCTAATGATAAGCATTGTGGCAGGTGTATGTAAGTGTGAAAAATGATGTTTTACGAGAGACAAAAACCATTACTGTTATACAGGTCAATTAAACCATGGCGGTGCATATTGCTCTGAGAGATTTGCAAATGATTTGAATTAAAAACGGTTCCTGATATCCAATAATAGGAACGGGACTCTGTAATTAATGAAGACCAAATGCTAAAATAGATCGAGCAATGTGAGATGGGATGTTTCTAATGAGAATCAAATTAGTTTCGAGATCAGCGTCGTCACCAGCTATTTTGCATGCAAATGTCCATTTCCTGTTTTAACTTAGGCGTGTAGATAAATTCTGTTTACAAATTATACATTCCTCATTTCCGGTCCAAGTCCAACCCATTTGGAATGACAAATTTTTCATGATGACCCTATCAAATTCCTCAGAAAACCTGCTTGTATTTCTCTACAACAGAAAATGAAATGCGACAACCCTCACCCTTCTCATATATCCCTTTTCTCACGAGAGTATAATTTGCAACTGTATTCGAATAAAAAATCACATCACGTTTTCCATTTAATCGACTTGGTTTCCTCTTAGCTCATCCTCATCATTTTTATTGTTGAAGATGGCATGTGGTTCACGGCTTGGGCTTTTCTTTTCAGTGTGAGAGAAAAAGAAACGGTGTTTTTCAAAAACATCAGTGACTAAAATGAACAATACTTTTTGACAATTTTTGTGTGTTTTTCTCATCCCAAACAACAACCCGACATTATCTAATTTTTTCTTTTAACAATGAAGGAAATATGGCTGGATACCGCCCGAAGGATTAAAGCTATGCACCCATCATCCATTCAAGGAGTAGAGGACATGATCTCCCTCGGCGATCTTCACGAAGCTGGTATTCTCCGCAACCTCCTTATTCGCTACAATGAGAACTTAATTTATGTAAGCAAAAGTTACATGAACATGATGATTAAATCACCTCTTATTTTAATTGACTAATTTCTCGAGAGTCGTGAGCTTACACGCTTACTTTTTAGACAAATTAGAGCTAAAAGTAAAATTATAATTTATATTCTTTTAGACATACACGGGCTCCATCCTCGTCGCAGTTAATCCATATCAAATCCTACCAATTTATACTGCAGAGCAGATAAAGCTCTATAAAGACAAGAAGATTGGGGAATTACCCCCGCACATCTTCGCCATTGGGGATAACAGTTATGCAAATATGAAACGTTATGGGCAAGACCAATGCATAGTTATCAGTGGTGAGAGTGGGGCTGGGAAGACGGAAAGTACGAAGCTGATATTGCAATATCTAGCAGCAATTAGTGGAAAGCATAGTTGGATTGAGCAGCAAATTTTGGAAGCAAATCCAATTTTAGAAGGTAAAATTGAGAAAGTTAAATGATTTGATTTGATTAAACTGATTGATTATTTTTTCATAGCTTTCGGAAATGCAAAAACAATTCGGAATGATAATTCCTCCCGTTTCGGGAAATACATCGATATCCACTTCAACAAAGGTGGGGTCATTGAAGGAGCAAAGATTGAGCAATATTTGTTGGAGAAATCAAGAATAGTTTCGCAAAACCAGGATGAGAGAAACTACCACATTTTCTACTGCATGTTAGCCGGCATGACGAAAGATGAGAAGGCAAAATTGCAATTAAAGGATGCAACCGAATATAGATATTTGACTGGGGGTAAATGCATTACATAAGGATTAATTTAGAAAATAATTTGTTAAAAATTAATTATGAATTATTCTGCAGCTTTTTGACCGAGAGCTCTGCTGCCGCCAGTTGAGATATTCGGGAATGATGGAAACGATCCGTATCCGCCGAGCTGGTTATCCGATAAGGCATACATTTAGGGAATTTGTGGAGAGATACAGGTTCCTTATCAGTGGTGTGCCTCCCGCCCATAAAGTAAGTTGATATTTAATTTATTTAAAAGCTCAACTTAACCATCATATTACTTAGACCGACTGCAAAGCTGCAACAGCCCGAATCTGCCAAGCCGTCTTAGGCAAAACTGACTACCAATTGGGTAAAACCAAAGTCTTTCTGAAGGACGCGCATGACCTCTTCTTGGAACAAGAGAGGGACAGAGTGTTAACAAAGAAGATCCTAATTCTCCAGCGAAACATTAAAGCGTGGTATTATCGCCGACGCTTTAAGCGAATGAGAGCTTCAGCAGTCATTGTCCAAAAGCATGTCAGAGGTTATCTGCAGAGGAGGCGTTATCAGAAGATGAGGAATGGATATATGAGATTACAAGCACTTATCAGAAGTAGAGTTTTGGCGCATAGGTTCAAGCATTTGAGGGGTCATGTTGTTGGACTTCAGGTAAAAATAATTAAAGGGAAGTTGAAAAAATAGAATGAATTTTATCACATTGCCCCGTTTTATAGGCTGTTTGTCGAGGATACCTCGTCCGACGGCAGTGCCGCAGGAAGCTCTGGGCTGTCCTTAAAATTCAGTCGCATATTCGAAGAATGATTGCCCAAAAGCATTATAAGAGACTGAAGGTAATTAATTAATTAATTAAAATTGTCTGACAAAATATTAAATGAGTTTAATATTAGCTCGAGCAAAGAGGCAAGTTGGAAGCCCTCCGCCTCCGAAGCCAAGAAGAAAAAGAGTTAAAAAAACAAGGCAATAAAAGATACAAAGAAATCGCTGAGAAAAACTACCGCGAGCGCCTTCTCGCTCTCCAACTCCAACAAAAGGAGATTGACCGCGATGACCGTCGTATTATAGAAGAGAAAAATAGAGCGATTGACAACGCCGCGAGGAAGCAAGATGAGCCTGTTGATGATTCAAAGCTTGTCGAAGCCATGTTCGACTTTTTACCCGACAATACCTCCGAAGCCGCTCCGCCTAGTGCTTTCCGTGACCTACCCAATCCACCAAAAGCAGACGAGGACATATATTCCGCTCCAGAACTCCAACAAGATTTGGAGGACTTGAGTGAATACAAATTCCAAAAGTTTGCCGCGACTTACTTCACAGGGAATGCGAATCATCAGTATTCTCGCAGGCCTTTGAAGACGTCATTGTTGCCTTTGTCTACGCCAGCGGATCAGTTGGCTGCGCAAGCGTTGTGGATAACTATTTTGAGATTTATGGGGGATTTGCCAGAGCCCCGGTATCATTCTATGGAGAGGGATACGACTAGTGTTATGTCAAAGGTTACGGCAACTCTAGGAAGGAATTTTGCGAGGTCGAAGGAGTTCCAAGAGTTGGGCTTGGATAATATGGTATTAATCCTTACATCAAATGATGACTATTTTGTATCTGTATGATTTTAATTGATTGTCTCCCTCATTTTCTCCCAGGACGGCTACAACATTAAGCAAAAGCCCCGCTCCATCCGTCACAAGCTCGTGTCACTCACACTAAAACGTAAGAATAAATTGGGTGAAGACGTGCGCCGACGTTTGGAAGGTGATGATGGAGCCGCTGATTCATATCAGTCTTGGCTAGAGTCCAGACCGACTTCAAACCTCGAAAAACTGCATTTCATCATTGGACACGGAATACTTCGAGCAGAACTCAGGTAAAAAAAATTAAAAGCAAAATACTTCTACTCCATTCACGCATGACATAATTGGCTTCTTTTATCAGGGACGAAATCTACTGTCAAATTTGTAAGCAACTTACCAACAACCCGTCAAAATCATCTCATGCTAGAGGATGGATTTTACTATCATTATGCGTCGGTTGCTTCGCCCCATCCGATCGATTTGTGAAGCATTTGAGAGCTTTTATTAGGGAAGGGCCCCCAGGCTACGCTCCATATTGCGAAGACAGGCTCAAAAGAACTTTTAATAATGGGACAAGGAATCAGCCGCCAAGTTGGTTGGAATTGCAAGCGACAAAGTCGAAAAAGCCGATAATTTTGCCAATAACATTTATGGATGGGAACACAAAGAATTTGCTAGCGGATTCAGCAACTACTTCGAGAGAGCTTTGTAACCAGCTCGCGGAAAAGATTGGGCTGAGGGATCAATTCGGGTTTAGTTTGTATATTGCCCTGTTTGATAAAGTTTCTTCGCTTGGAAGCGGAAACGAGCATGTCATGGATGCTATTTCACAATGCGAGCAGTATGCAAAAGAGCAAGGAGCACAAGAAAGGAATGCTCCCTGGCGTTTGTTTTTCAGAAAGGTGAGTAGTATGAAATGACTTATTGTTTTTATGAAGAAGGAATTTGACACTGTGATCGTAGGCGTGTCATCCTTCTTAAGCCATCACTTCCTTTAACTTGACACCTCTTTAAAGACTTCCGGTTTAACATGAGCTTTTCTTCTCTCAGGAAATATTTGCTCCTTGGCATGACCCAAGTGAGGATTCTGTCGCGACAAACCTAATTTATCAGCAAGTCGTCCGCGGGATCAAGTTCGGCGAGTATCGTTGTGACAAGGAGGAGGATTTGGCGATGATAGCGGCCCAACAGTATTATGTCGATTATGGAGTTGACTTACATTCGGATAAGCTCAACTCAGCGATGACAAGTTATATACCCGATTTCTGCTTGAATAGCTCGGATAAATCGCCTGATAAATGGACGCAGCTGGTTACCAATGCTTTTAGGAGGGTATGAGCTTATCTTTAAACCTTTAGATGAGCTATTCTTCTAATATTTAATTATTTTTGTAGAGTTTACACGCAAGAGAACGAGCAGAACTATTAAGAGTCAAGGAGGATATCGTTGCATACGCAAAATTCAAGTGGCCTTTACTCTTCTCCCGTTTCTACGAAGCTTATCGGTACGCCGGCCCTAACCTCCCAAAGAATGATGTTATCTTAGCCATAAACTGGACTGGAGTTTATGTAGTTGATGACCAAGAGCAAGTCTTACTCGAACTATCATTCCCCGAAATAACCCATATTAGAGCGGAGAAAAGTGATAAAATTTTCGGGCAAACTTTCACCCTCTCTACTATCCGGCCTGGAGAAGAGTTCACTTTCCAGAGTCCAAACGCCGAAGATATTAGAGAACTAGTTGATTTCTTTTTGGATGGATTGAAGAGGAGATCAACTTTTTGTATTGCAATGCAAGACTACAAACCTCCAAATGAAGGGAGTAGCTTCCTATCTTTCTTGAAAGGAGACTTGATAATTTTAGAAGATGAGAATATGGGCGAGACTGTAATGACTTCTGGTTGGTGTGTGGGTCGTTGTGAGAGGACGGATGAGAAAGGTGACTTCCCCGCCGAGATGGTTTATGTCCTTCCAGCTACGGCAAAACCCCCTCCTGATATTCTCGAACTGTTTAAAACGGAAGATGGAGGAAAGCGCTTCATCCACGCTTATACAAACGGAGTTGATACTTTGAAAGAGAAGCCGCATACGCTCGAGGAATATGCTATTGAGCATTTCCGGCCACCTCCAAAAAGAACAATTTCTAAATCATTGACACTCTCTTCGGCCAGGAGACAAAGTAGGGATGAGTTATGGAGACATTCCAGAGAACCAGTTAGGCAACCTTTATTAAAGAAATTGCAGAATAAAGACGGGCTTGTGGAAGACTCTTGTTTTATCTTCACAAGTATTCTGAAATATATGGGGGATATTCCGCATAAAAGATCGAAGATTGGGAATGAACTTACAGATCAAATATTTGATACTCCTCTCAAGCAAGAGATTCTTAGGGATGAGGTCTATTGCCAAATAATGAAGCAGTTGACTGATAACAGAAACAAGTTTAGTGAGGAGAGGGGATGGGAACTAATGTGGCTTGCTACTGGACTCTTTGCTTGTAGCCAGACTTTGCTTAAAGAGCTAACGCAATTCTTACGAACGAGGAGACATCCTGTAGCGCAGGATTCGCTGCAGAGGCTGCAAAAGACTTTGAAAGTTGGGCAGAGAAAGTATCCACCTCATCAGGTATGATGATAAAATGCTTATGAAGAATGAAGAGAAAGTAATTATGATTTAATTAGGTTGAGGTCGAAGCAATTCAACATAAAACTACCCAAATCTTTCACAAAGTCTATTTCCCTGATGATATGGATGAAGCTTTCGAAGTCGATTCGTCTACAAGAGCCAAAGAGTTTTGTGCGAATATTGCGGAAAGGCTGACACTAAGGTCGGCAGAGGGATTTAGCTTATTTGTAAAAATTGCGGATAAAGTTATTAGTGTGCCGGAGGCAGACTTTTTCTTTGACTTTGTGAGGCATTTGACAGACTGGATTAAGAGGGCTAGACCGACGAGGGATGGTGAGTAGAAAAAAAACTACTTCTCTCTTGAAAAAGAATTGCCACATGTCAAAACTCTGCTATTTTTATAGGAACCATCCCACAATTTACTTACCAAGTGTTCTTCATGCGGAAACTGTGGACAAGCACAATCCCAGGAAAAGATCGAATGGCCGATTTAATCTTTCATTATCACCAAGAACTGCCGAAATACTTGAGAGGTATGTCCTCCTTTTCATCTCAGATATTTATCAGGTTTTAAAACTAATATTTATTTAATATTAGGTTATCACAAATGCACAAAAGAGGAAGCTGCAAAGCTCGCCGCGCTCATCTACCGCGTCCGATTTGACGAGAGTAAGCAGGAGCTACAGCAAATCCCGTGAGTGTCACAAATCTTTTTAGAACGTGTCTTAAAGCAGAAAAAGAATGAATTGCAAAAGACATTAAAAAATATATACTTTTTCTCTCTAGACAACTTCTGCGTGAGTTGATCCCATCGGATCTGGCAAAACTCCAGAGTCCCAATGATTGGAAACGGGCCATTGTCGGAGCGTACAATAAAGATGCTGGTGAGTATGATAGTTTTATAGGTAGAGAGTCATCACTATAATATAAATATTTTTATTAGGGATGAGCCCTGAGGATGCGAAGCAAAACTTCCTAAAGATTATCTACCGTTGGCCTACATTCGGGTCTGCCTTCTTTGAGGTGAAACAAACGACAGATCCCAGCTACCCGGAGTTGCTGTTGATTGCCATTAATAAGCAGGGAGTTAGCTTGATTCATCCACAGTCAAAGGTAATATTAAAAACACATTTGGAATGATTCAAAACTAATATTAATCTCTCTTCTTAGGATATCCTCATCACACACCCCTTCACAAAAATATCAAACTGGTCATCCGGCAACACCTATTTCCACATGACTATTGGGAACCTCGTGCGCGGTTCAAAATTACTTTGTGAGACCTCCCTCGGCTACAAAATGGATGATTTATTAACCTCCTACATTTCACTTATGCTCACCAACATGAATAAACAGCAGCGGTCACTACGAGTCAAATAAATGCTATTTATATAAATTAGCAAAGAAAATATATAAATGATAAGATAAAGTTCAATACACTTTTTATATAAATAGTTTTAAGATTAGCTTAATATGCAAAGAAAGATGCATTCCAATCTAGTAAAATGTATACATAAGAGGGAGAAAATTGTTTTGCAGTAATTAAATTAAAGAAGCTAGTATATGCGAGTGCTACATAATTAATTTTAAAGGGCTTTTTAGGAGAAGAATATTCTCCAAATATTTTATTTTCTCTAAGAGAATATGCGTGTGTGTGACACTGAATAGTGAATAAATTATTTCTTACGTGAAGAGTGTCAAAATATTGGATTTTTGTTTTTTTATTCTCACCGAGAAGGGAAAGCATCCGTTGAAATTTACATATTCAAGGTATATTCTATATACCTTGGAAATTTATGGCTTGACTCTCATGGAGGAAGAAAATTGCACAAAATTATTAGTGTACCGCATCAATAGCAGAGGAGAGAGAGAAGAGACTCCTCTTGGAATGCAGAGCGTAACCATCACTTACAATAGTTGAAATTAATTTTGGTATTGCAAGTATTCTAATGAGTTTCGCTTCGCGAGTTCCCAAACCGCTGTGAAAAGAGTATCCAATCTGAACGAGTGACAATACCGCGGAACCGGATATGGTCTATATAACCATTGTTTTTAAAATGATGATCATCTCATGAAGGAGGGGCGAATGATAAAAGGGTTTTGAAAAATGATCTGTCTCCGGAGTAGGTTGGTGATAATTATAATATTTAACAAAACCAACAAGGTTTTAAGGTGAGCTTGACGGAAGTGGAAGAGATAAATGAGTAAGTTTCTTAAGCAGAATTTATTGAATGTAATGTGGCGTAATGCGAGCGTAACAAAAACGAAATTAACTTGTGTGACAAGCTATAAAAAGGCTATCATTACATGTGAGATGTGTGGGAGTAGTATTAATGTGTGAAGCACTATCACTCATAATTCCCAAGATCAAGATTCGTTTCGGTGAACCTCTCATGCACGACTTCATGAAGAGTAGGCAGAATATTGATAGAGAAAGATGAATGGTTTAAGTTTCAAAAGCTCTTGATCATCAAGAGCTCTAAAGTATCAGAGCTCTCACCTAAATGTGTCTTTCCTCAACTCTCTATTTATTTATTCGTGAAGGGAAAAGTCTCTATTTTTAGTGGCTAAATTAAGACATTTTTTCTAGCCTCTCCAACGATAAAAATTGATAGCAAGTCGCGATAAAGTGAACATGATGAAATGCTAAGTGGTCTCATAAAATCTCCAATTCTACTTTAACGGCACATTTTTATTGTGGAATGTGATCCGACCTTTTAATTCTTTTCCGAGCAAGGGGAAATGGGTGGAGATACGTCAAAAAGATTAGATCCTCGTCTCCTTCTATCTGTCGAGGTTGATGGGCTGTTATCTGGAAAAACATTAGCGGAGCAAGAGAAGAAGGCTTCTTCAAGAGGCTGAAAATGACATTAAAATAAAATAAAAATCTAGTAATTTTTGAATTAATCATTGAACCGGAAATGACTCTTAATAAATGTAATTGGGTGTCTGAGCTTTTGAAAAATAAGGAGGTTGGGCCCTCCTGATAAAATATTATGCATTGATAATGATCCATTATTATTGCTTTTTCTCCTCGACTACTCGCGGAGGAGCTAAGCGTTCAATTTCACTCCGTTCTGTGTGGCTTCCCATTATATTTACAACATATTTATAGTCTATGTGCGTGTCGCTTGTGGAATAGCTTCTTCTTGCTGTGTCAAATGGAAAGAGATGACAATCATCAACTGTATCTTTCCTTCCTCAACTATACAAAGCATTTGCATTTCGAACACATCATCACAGAAATGACTAGGAGCAGACTTCCCCTCAGAAAGAAGGGCATTGGTCCAGTTGAGTTGATGCCAGAAACTTTCTTAATTTATCCCCGTGTACAACTTCCCCTTTTGTCTGAAACGTGCCGGAGTCTCTGGGAGAATGCGTGCAGCTTTGAATAATCGTCAGAGATTGTTCGGAAGCGTGTAAACCGCTTTCCGAGCAAGATCATTCGGAACAAGCTATACACGAGGAAATAACGAGGGTGAGGTGGGGAGAGATGAGGAATCCTCCAAGTAAAGATCAGACAGAGTTTGGCTTGCGCTAAGTGTGGACTAGACGAAGGAATTTGGAGACCGGTGCTGGTTCTGTAAGAAGGAGAGCAAGTTTTTACATACCAACAGACTATGAAGAACTCGCCGGGCAAGAAAGGATTGCGGTCGTACATCAAGGAAAATGGTATTCGGATTAATTACTGCGTAAAGTTGATATCATGAGTGTAATTTGAGTAGCCCAGAAGTGGAATGGTTAAAGTAAAGCTCATGGGGGGTAATGGAAATTGGGAAATTTTCAGGTGTGAATTTAAAAAATGGTGGACAAAGTGTCCTAGGGCTGAGGGCTAGGGCTGAGGATAAGTGAACTGTTTCTTTCGGACAGTAGAACTTTTAAAGGTGCATATGTTGGAAAGTGGAATTTTTAATAGTGCAAGTCTGCGAAGCATCTCAATCAAGATGGGGATGGGGCCTTGGTATAGACTTGGACTAAATTTGGGGAATTGTTTGATGCTTGTAGCCATTCTGGAGACGGTAAGGAGAAGATTATCAAGCTCTGTCCCTGGATAGTTTAGATAATCTCATAATTATTTCAGGGATTAACCTTCAACGTTGTAATGCACGGGATTGCGGAAGGAATGACTGTTTATATGTATGGCGCGAATGGAGAAGAACCCAGACATTTTGCTACTGATATGAAAGAATATCCAAAATATGCGTTTCTTATAATTTTGTACGCGCTCCAGCTACTATTTGACGCATTGATATGGCTCTTAATTTTATGCAAAGTGAGTACAAATTAAATTATTTTACTTCCGGTACGGATTAATTCTAAATTGACTATTTCTTCAGGTGAACAAGCATATAGTTTTGGTCTGGGTTTTAATCGTCGTCCTCAGATCATGGATGTCTGGTTATTTGTCGATTGAGGTAAAATATTTAAAAATAATTCCGCTTTCGGGAATAATGAATAATCTTAATTTAGGAATATTGGGACGAAGAGGAAGAGTTCGAGGCACATCAAGCAATAAATTTAATTCTTGCATTCCTCTGCGCCACAGTCCTTTTCTTGTTCAAGGTGAGCACTGGCGTCCAGCTATTAAGTCATCTAATCCAGGATGAAGATCCAAGTGAAAAAATCCACCCTGTTGGGGAAGGGATTGGAGCGATCAAAGCTTATTATGTGGAGCATTTGAAGAATCTCTCTGTGATTCTTCTTGTTTCAGAGATTGTATGGAATTATTTTAAAGAAGCATTTCGGGAAAGTAATTTAATCTGTTTCATTTAGACATTTAATATTTACCGAATATTTAACTACCCAACCACTGCCTTTTTAGCCGAAGCCAATGTAAATTTAGGTAAGTTGTTAGTCATTTTATTCCTTATAAAATATCTGTGAATGCTTTTATTTTAGGATATGAAGCGATAGAGGAGTACGGCAAGGACATTTCCTCCATTACTGTTGTCATTAATATTATAGGATTAATTTTAATAGTTTATGTAAGTCTAAAAATTAATTAATCTTTGAAAATATTCGTGAAATATTGATTTTATCTTCAGGAATCAGTAACAATGAGGAGGTCATGGATAGGCTCGTATGTGATAACGATCCTTATCCACTTCTGCCTCTTCGTATACGTTGTGATAGACTGGAGCGGGTCGACAGAACATCCTCAGATGTTCAACGGCTACGTCTTTGTCAGCGTGACGCATCTCATTTACAAAGTTTTCATTTTGTATATTTATCTCAAGACAATTTTATAATTGTAAGTTCTCACATGAGAAAATCACAGGAGCTGCCAAACATGACAAATTATAAATATTTATAGGTAGATTGTTTAGTACGGGAGAAAATAAATTAATTTTTGAATCAAATATTTAAGATGAGTGTCACTTTCGAAATTTAATTTTCGGTATGAACGAAGCGCATCCATCCTTATCAAGTGTGAAGTGCGTTGCGTGACATTTGTCAGAGTTAGATTTGATGGCATGACTTGAGCTCTCCAACTAAATGTCATGTCATTCTCTGCGTAAGCATCTTGAACATATCATGTAACATTAAGAAATTAAAAGTACTCAAACCCTGACACATGAAATGATAAAGTGTACTTGACCTTTATATAAAAGTGCTTATCAACATCATCGAAAGAAAATATTATTCATATTTTCTGTTTAGAATTGGCCATAATCGATTAGCGTTTTGCGTGCTCACCATTTGCTAACATCCAAGCAAATTGCTTGCACGATATGAAATTACTATTTCAATCGATTTTATTACAAAGCGTCATTATCACTCTCTCCAACCTTTCTCCAGCGAACAAACAAGTTCTTGCGATATGATTGCTTTTATCAGTTTTTTACTTTTGTCTGTGCTGGACATTCCAATTCTAGGCACTCTTGCATGTCCATCGTTTGCAATTGATTTTCCTAAAAATTGTTTGCATAGCCATTTCACAAAGAAAAAACTTTATATTTGCTTCGTTCACGGTTGCAAAGTTTTTAGTGAAAGTTCAATCCAAACATGTACACAAAGAACAAAGAGCAATTAAACCATTTCAAGTTCAATCAAAAATTCCCCCTCCACTCCACCTGTAGTCCGACAACCCTCAGCTATAATATTAACCGACCTATTTCTCCACCTTCACGTTCCCGAGTCACAGTCGTCCCTGCTTCATATTCCCCCGAGCCTTATTTTGACGAAGAAGACCCTTACCATGAACCTTCCTCTTGGTGGTCATGGACCTTTGGGATAGCCACTTTCCCCTTCTTTTTCTGGGGTTGTCCTTTCTACCTAATAACTAGTGACCCTCCCCCAAAATACCCGGATAGGATAAGAAGCGTTCGTGTCTGGCTCAAAAGAATAGTTGACTGCTCAAGTTCCCCTTGCTCATCCATCGTTACATTCATCCTTCTTATTTTAACCGTATCTCAGAACATCTACTTAATATTTTTATTCTCGAGCATCTTCAACAATTTATTCATCAGGGGAGTCTATGAAGCCTCAATGTTCCAAGATTTATTCGACTTTTTACGCGATATCCCGCTCCTAATTGCACTCAACTATTGTTGGCTCTTTGGCTACAAAATCAATAGCATTATCTCCACTCTCAATCAAACTTATCGGAAATACGAGAAAAATGTTTCAATCACTTCTTTCCGAGTTCGTGTCGTATTTATGCTAGTGGCTATTATTTGTATTCATATAATAAAATTTTTGAGCTTAGAATCCCACTTCGACTTTAGTTCGGAGGCGCTGGCAGTTACAAATAAAATGTGGGAGTTTTGGACGAGTATTTTCCTAACTTTGTTGCTCCCTTTATATTGCACATTTTGTTACGCTGTGAGATTCGAGCTGTTTGTGATCAAGTCGATTATCTACGAATTAATAGGGAATAGAATTATGCCAAGCACAGCTCATTTAAATAAGTTCAAAATCCTTTACACTCACGCCGCCGATCATATCGACAGTATAAATAGCTTCTTCTCCATTTATATGTCGGTGGCAATTGGCGTCACAATTATTAGTGCGACTGCTGACGCGGAAAAGCTGATAGAGAAGTTAGGTTCGTTCGTGACTGGTTCCCTTATCCAAAGTGTCTTTGGGAAGAGTCTACCGGAAATGTTGAATGTGCCTCCGCCTCCACCAGGCTCCATAAAGATTGAGGTCGAAGGTCAAGAGATTACCCCGGGGGCTGTGAGGCAATTGAATGGGGATATTGTGTGTCTTGTTGCCACTTATGGATTGATCTACTTCACCGTTTGGCAAGCTGTCGTGACAAACGATACTGTAAGGGAGATTCACGTTTGGCTAAATGATTTTGTTGCTGGTGCGGGCGGAACTGATGTTAAGGATAAGATGAGAAGTGTTGGAGGCGATATTGAGAAGAATAGGGGAGAAATTACTCCGCCTTTAGTATGGGCTGCGAATAAGTTTATTGGGAATGGAGAGAATGATCAGTTCTTGGAGAAGGTATGAAATGATTGCAGAAATTTTCATGAACCCTTTCATTATTTGCTAATTTGCTTGACCTTTCTTACAGTTCAAAATGCTAAAATCATACATTCATGTCAGGATGCAATTGGAAAAACCGGCATTGCTTAATATCGTATTAGTCGGTGTATTCGTTCCGTCAATGAGTGGAAGACTGAGAGCTTATAATGTTCTATTTTAATTGCAATGATGCGATATGACCTTTAACCAAAAACTAAAAAATACAACAGTAGTATTTATTGGAAGTAATTTTTCTGACCATTTCGCCATTTCCAAATAAAAAACCAAAGAGCTATTAATATAGTCTCCTCAGCAAGGAGGATGGCATTTCTCATTCAGGTCAATGATTGTCAAGACTGAACCTATTTATGGGAATTCATTCATTTCATTTGAGTATTTAATTATTCATATACAAATACTACCATCAAAAATACCATTTCGCATCTAATCTGATCTGATGACCCATTAATTGGAGTAGAAATACCAAGTTCAGATTAGTTTTTACGAATCTGCAATTTAGTTTAGAGAGAACAATGTGGAGGCTGTCAGAGAAGAAAGCATGGTGCGCTGCTGTGCTGCTTATGATTGTGTGCCTTGAGCTGTATCATTTTATGGATCGAACTTCCTGTTTCCCCATGATGATTAGTGGTGGAGGTAATGAAAGTATGTGGAAATCAAGAAATAATGAATGTAGTTTGATTTTTTATTTGATGTCAACATCTAGATCACACAATTACAATTCCCATGAGTCAAGCAATGTCAAGTGAAGTCCAACTGAGTCAAGATGATCCAAGAGTAATCAAGTACATTTTGGAAACGGGTGTTCTTGTGCCACCTTCAAAACTCGCCTATAATCTGTCTCATCCTAATGAAGACTATGGTGCAGGGTGGGGAGTACAGCCACCGATGACTGTAATCCGCACCGTACTTCGTGAACTAAATATGGTACTGAACATCGCGAATAATTCATGACATAATTATTTTGTAATTATGAAACTTCTCGCAAATAATTAATAAATTATTTCCGATTAAAGACTAACGGCGACCGCTTCTTTGTGGATTGTGGGGCTTATGATGGAGAGACGCTATCAAATACGCTTCATTTGGAGAAGTATTTTGGCTGGAAGACTGCAGAATTGTTGTTGATAACTTTAAAATTAATTTTAATTTAAAGATAAATATTATGATTAGGGTCTTCTGGTGGAAGGGACTCCGAGAGATTTTGAAATTCATGTCATTTCTCATCCCACCCATCTACATAATCCGTCTGGGAACACCCACTCCGTATAAATAAGAAGCTTTCTCTAATGGCTTGGGAGCAACAAGAGAGACTCTATTTTCTTTTCATTCCCACTTTCTCTCCTCTCTTC
>JAHZMU010002722.1:0-33753 GCA_027743725.1 Rambutsinella grinnellia | reverse complement strand
TCTTTTGTAGCAGAAATTCTAAAAACCGGATTATTTGGATCCGGATTCACTTCAATATTTAGCAGGCTTCATAGCCTTTAGGTTGCAGGAAAACGAAAAGGGAGTTTTTGGCAGTGCAACTCCAGAATCATCCCACGCTAATGACAACTGGATCTCTGTTCTCTCTAGAGGAAGGCTTATAACTCCGACAAATGAGCTGCATACTTGGATTAAGCAGTGTAATCGTTGCTTTGTAAATTTCACTAAAACCCATGGGCTCATAGAAGGATTGCTAAAAAAATCATCGGAGTTTACCCGCAACTGCCATCCCGACATTCCAGTGTTCGTCATTAACGAATTCTTAAAGATTCGAATAAAAATTCGCACAAGACATCTCAATTCCAATAACTCAAGCTCTGCAGTGAAACGACGTATTTTAAAAGCAAAGCATTTTGTCAAGTCACGAAAGTAATCTTAATTGTAGTACGTTTTTATTTGTATGAAGTAATTCATGTCCGTCATATTACGAATGTTTTTATACTATTCTCATAGAATACCGGTGAAGTAAAATAAGTCGCGGTTAATGTAGTAATAAATGGCTGTAATAATTAATTTTTAAACAAGTAATTAATTTGTTACTAATTTATTTAGCGCAAACATTGAAACAAAGCAATGCATATGGTGCGAGTAAAATAGTGCACGGTAGGATTGTGACGTCATCGCTACTCTCTCGTTCATATCTGTGCTATAGTTCGCATGACCAGACGCTGCAGGTTTGCTAGAAATGCTGCAAATGTTAAAGGTTTTTTTGTGGAAATTAAGGGAAAGAAAATAATTGAGGTTATTAAGCAACAGAACAAGTAGACATAAGTTTTCATTTTGAAGAAGTGATTAGTTAAAGTTTGTGGATGAATAAATTTGGTATGTATGCGAAACGTAAACGTTTGCAAATGGACGTTGCTTCGGAGTCTAGCCAAGGTTACATATCGTCTACTAGGTTTTATAACATTTTTAATCATAAAGAACTATTTAAATTTAAAGACATCATTTTCTTTTTAAATTACTTTGCTCAAATATTTAATACGCACGCTAATATTTTTTTTTTTTGGAGAATATTAAAAAGCTGGATCAATTCTAGAGATTAGTCATTAAAAATTACAATTGATATTTCATCGTTAACTAGTTTTTGCCTAATTTTGTAATTTAGGAGCCTACATAATATACTATTTTATCGAGATATTTTTTTAAAATGTTCAGAAATTGCAAAATTTTTGAATTGAAAAGTATGAGGTGCCTAAAAATTAACATTTTAGTCTCTCGCGGCACAAATCAAATGAAAATCTAAGGTCAACTTTACAATTACCTCGCCTTTTATTTTTAATATTTTTTGCACTTTTAACGCTATCAACTTTTTTTACTCTTGTTATCCTCCTCCTTCTAATACGAACCTCCAAAATGAATAAAATAGCTGCAGCTCCAATACCCACAAAAGAATATTTACAAATCCCAACAAAGATATTTTTCGGGATTTCCGGAAACTCTCCGCTGACCCTCTCAGAAAAAGCTGAACAGCTCTCAATATTTTTACATGACAGGGCTTTCCTAAAAAGGATTTTTGCTTGGTTTCTCTGATTATTACGCATTTCAAAATCTTTAATTAAATGTATTCTGTATTTTAATAGTCTTATGCTATCAATCGCCCACTCTAGCTTATTCCATTTTTCAATAATTCCAGACTCAGATACCTTTGCCAGGTTATAAGTAAATACTTTGGAAATAAAATTTTTCTTAGCTATCCAGCCCTCATTGTTAACTAGATGGGGAATTTCATACAACTTTGAGACCCAAAACTTGCTGCATTCCTTCCAATACAATTTCATCAATTGCAAATTTACATTTTCATCTACCAAAACAAAGTTATTCGGAAAGGGAACCGTTTGGTTGCAGCCTTGGCAGTATTTTTTATCCTTTATAAATAGCTCATTATTTATTACAGTGTCCCTTGCAATTTGAATTGGATTAGCGTCTAGATCAAATATCCAGTGCAGTTTGTTTTCGAGCTTTTGATAAAGTCTTTTCTTAAATTGAGAATGAGGCTGGAAAGCCGCTATTATTTTAGGTAGAAAGCTGTGTTTTACGCATGAATATGGAATTCGTTTCTCAGAATCAATGCAGTAGGATTGAGTCCCCAACCAAATATTACTTTCGACGAGGCCGGTCAAACTCTCGGGAATGTTAGGTTTTGAGGGAGACCACAGAGATGAGAACATTCTAGCTCTGTAAGTCTGACCAGCAATTAAGACTAGGATTGTCCAAGGCGCCCAAGTTAGCACAAGTTGTGTGTTTCTAGCTGTGATTTTGTATCCCTGATCTACTAGAAGGATTAAGAGATTGAACCAGTTCTTTAAGAAGGAAGGAATTAGCTGAAATTTCTGTTCAGATTTGAATTCCTGGAATGAGAAAATAAGAGGGATGGAAACATTTGCAATAAGGATGCATATCCATGTTGGGACGTCTAATGGATTTAGTAATCCGGTAATTTTTAAATCAATAGCGTCTTTACGTTCTTTGGAAATGACGACAAATGAATACTTTGTTTGTACAATGTCGTATGGAATATTTATCTTGTCATGTTCTTTTTCTGTCAGATGAGCTCTGAAATAGATTTCACTTATTACTTTACTTTTAGAAGTTGTCGGGACAAATGTAAAATTTAATTTTATTGTTAAAAGCAGTGCGGTGCATTCATATTTCCAGATTCTTGTAATGCCTCGCTTAAACATTCCGCAGTATAATTTCCGGTTGCCATAAAGATATAGTGGTTTATCGTAGAGACCTCCATGAGCTGCTATTTTAGAGAGGTGAGTGTTGCTATGAACCACACGCCATAATTTTAAAAGAGTCGGTAGTGATTGTAAATTACTTGGATAGATCATCGCACATTCTTTGTTAAAAAAGTTGGTCATACATATTTGGTCTTCGTAGGGGCGACTTTTAAAAACAATTAAATTGGGAAGAAGTGCTGGCAGGAGAAAGTCTTGAATACTTTCGCGTTCAAGCCAGTCTTTCTCAAGATGCAGGATTATTAAGAAAGTGGATGTTGATGACTCGGAATGAAAAGTCCATTGTTCGACTTCGCGGAGGCTATCGCCAACTAGTGCTATATAGCATTTGGCTAATTGTTGTCTGGGAAAGGAGTCTAAATAGATTGGAGAGTTCGGTGGAATTCCAAAAGGGAATTTGATGCTTGTTTGAATTTTGAATGCTACTGATTCAGAGTAGAATTCGTAAAATGGGGGCACTCTAAGATCATTTCGATTGAGCTCGTAATAATAGTATGTGAACGCGCATCCCATTCCATCCAATTTTGCTAGAAACGTTGAAACTGTCAAGGAATCTTGTGTGAAAATGAAAGGAAGGTAAATAATAGAGAACATGCAAGTGGAAAAGTAGGCGAAAGTTTTCATTTTGATGAGATGACAAGGAAAGCTTGAAGATTGATAAATTCAGGATGTAACTAGAACGGTAAAACTAGCAAGTAGATTTTTTTCAGAGCTTGGCTAAGTTTGAGCAAGATTATATATCATCCACTAGGTTCATGAACATTTTTAATTAAGTCTAGTTAAATTCAAAAATCTTATTTTCTTTTTAAATAACTTTGCTTAACTATTTCATTTGACTAGCTAAAAATGCTATTTAACTGATCGTGAGCTGGCAAAATTTGAAAAATGATTAGTTTCAGATATTAATCTACTTTTTCAAATTTAAATTTTGTGATTAACCAGTTTTTTCATATTACTTTTTTTTATAAATATTAAATGTTGGCGTTGAATAATAGGGTTGCGGGGCATACTCAGACATTAGATGTGGACCTAGAAGGACTAATTAGAAATTATTTCAAGGCGTTGTCCAAAAAACAAATTTAACGTCTTCTCATCCAACCCCTGCGAATTTTTGCCATCTGATTTCAAAGCAAAATAGATTCGATGATAGCTCTATCTCGTTAATGAAATTTGAATTGATAAACCTTTACAATAAAAGTAGCAACTGAAACATTTGCAATGTACAAATATGTTTTAATTAAATTATTTTATTAGAAATTGATCAAATATAATCAACAGCACCAATCAACTGAAAAGCTAAAATCTAAGTTGCAACTACATCTCGTTTTCCTTTTAATTTTCTTTCCAATAGTTTCTTCCTCTTCTAGTCCTGTTAGCGTCACTTTGTTAATAAAAAGCTCCAAAATAAATATAATAGCTGCAGCTCCAACACCCACAAAAGAATATATAAAAATGCCAACAAAGACATTAATCGGAATCTGAGCAAATTCTCCGCTAACCCTTTCAGAGAAACTTGTACAACTCTCAATGTCTTTACATGTGAGCGCTTTTCTAAACAACATTTTTGCTTGGTTACTCTGATTATTACGCATTTTGCTATCTTTTATCTCACCAATTTGCAATTTTAACAATACGTTACTATCAAACGCCCACTCTTGCTGTTTCCATCTCTCACTAATTCCAGATTCAAATATCTTTGCCAGATTATAAGTAAACACTTTGGTAATGAAATTTCGTCTGGCCATCCACCAATAATTTTTAACCAGGTGGGGAATTTCGTATAATTTTGAGACCCAAAAACTATTGAATTCCTTCCAGTACAATTTCATCTGTTGTAACGTCAAGCTGTGATCTACCAAAACTAATTTGTTTGGAATGGTTATCCCTTGCTCGCAGTCTTGACAGTATATTTTATCCTTTACAAGTAGCTCATTATTTATCACAAGTTCTCTTGCAGCTTGGAATGGATTAGTATTTAGATTAAATATCCAGTGCAGTTTATTTTCAAGCTTTTGGTATAGATTTTTCTTAAATTGAGGACGAGACTGAAAAGCCGTAATTAATTCGGGTAGAAAAGCATGCTTTATGCAAGAGTAGGACATTAGATTAATATTATGCTCGCAGCGCGATTGTGTTCCTAGCCACATGTTGGTTTTGACAAGGGCGCCCAAACTCTCGGGAATGTTAGGCTTCGAGGTTGACCACAAAGATGAGAACATTTTTGCCCTATAAGTCTGACTAGTAATTAAAACAAGGAGTGCCCAAGGTGCCCAAATACCAACAAATTTAATGCTATTAGCAGTAATTTTGTGCCCCTGATCTAATAAAAGGATAAATTGATTGAACCAGTTCTTAAAGAAGAAGGAAAGTTTAAATTTTAATTGCTCAGATGAGAGGAGAGGAATAGAAATACTCGAAAAAAGTATCCCAATCCAAGACCACACATCAATTGGATTTAACAGTCCGAAAATTCTAAGCTCAATATTTTCTGCAGCTTTCTTGTGAATGACGATGAATAAATTCTTTTTTGGCTCGATGTCATATGGAATATTTATAGTATTATACAGAGTTTCAGTCAGATAAGCTCTAAAGTAGATTATACTTATTACTCTATCATTTGAAGTTGTTGGGACGATTGTAAAATTTAATTTTAGTGTTAAAAGCAATGCGGTACACTCATATTTCCAGATTCTCGTAATGCCTCGCTTAAACATTCCGCAGTACAAGTTTCGGTTGTCATCCAAATATAATAGTTTATCATTGGGTCCTCCATGAGCTGCTATTTTAGATTGGTGAAAGTTGCTAATAACAATTCGCCACAAGTTTGAAAGAGTCTCTAATGATTGTATGTTGTTGGGGCAGATCATCTTAACACGATTTATGATGAGATTAGCCATATAAATTTCGTCTTCGGAAGGGCTACTCCTTAAAACGATTAGATTGGGTAGAAGCTTTAGCAAGTCAATACTTTCTTCATCAAGCCAGCCTCTCCTAAAATGTATTATTAAGAGGAAAGTAGATGTGGATGACTCAGGATGATAAGTCCATTGCTTGATCTCATGAAGGCTGTCCTCTACTATAGAAATATAGCATTTGGCTAATTGTTGTCTGGGAAAATAGTCTAAATAAGATGGTGATATTGGCATAATTTGAAATGGGTTTTTGTTCCGGGTTTGGACTTTAAAAGCTACTGATTTAGATTGAGTCTGGCGAATACGGGAAACTGTAAGATAGTTTTGATTGCTCACGTAGAAATAGTATGTAAAGGAGCATTCCATTCTATCCAGTTCTGGTAATACCGCTGAATATGGCAAATGAAGTTGTGTGGAAGCAAAAGGAAGGAGAAACAGTGAAGTTGTTATGGACGATAAGAAGCAGTTTAAGGTTTCCATTTTGTAAAAATAATTAGGGAATATTTTTGAGTGATTGAATTTGAGTTGTAGAGAGAATAACTATGTTAACCTGCAAATGGACGTTTTTTGTTGCTGCATAAATCTGAACAAGCATGTCTTCTGAGCTTGATAACTTAGATAATTAAAAAAATAAATGTAAAAAGCTCATTTTCTTTTTAAATTATGCACCTTGTTAAGTTTAGCACGCGTGAAGAAAAAATATGAAAAAATAATGTTTTAGATATTAATCAAGCTTTGTAAATTCTCATTTTGTGATTGATTAACCGCGGTGTGTTTTTCTCCACTTAATTTCTTACCATTGGAATCTTTCCTTCTCTCTTTCTACATTTTTTTTCTTTTAGAACATTAAAATTAAGCATTGATTATAGGGAATTGCGGAGCATGCTAAGTGAAGAATAATCACTTCTTAAATGGAAAATTGGCATTTTTTTTATCCCTGACATTTTGTTTATTTAATTTAATAAATTTATTTCATGTATAAACATTTATTTAACAGCATAAATCAACAGAAAAGTTAAAATCTAATTTGCAGTTACACCTCCGCTTTTTAATATTCCTTGTTCTTCTTAAACTATCTAATTCTTCTACTTTTGTTATAGTCCTTTTTCTAATAAGAACCTCCAAAATGAATAAAATAGCTGCAGTTCCAATGCCCACAAAAGAATATGTGAAAATTCCAACAAAGATATTTTTTGGAATTTGCGCAAACTCTTTGCTCAACTTTTCAGAAAGACTAGTACAGCTCCCAATGTCTTTACATGAGAGTGTTTTCCTAAACAGCATTTTTGCTTGGTTACTCTGATTATTACGCATTTCCGAATCTTTAATTATATTTATTTCATGTCTTAATATTTTGATGCTATCAATCGTCCACTCTTGCTGGTTCAATCTTTCACTAATTCCAGACTCATATACTTTTGCTAGGTTATGAGCAAACACTCTGAAAATAAAGTTTCTTTTCGTTATCCACCAATAATTGTTAACCAGGTGGGGAATGTCGTATAATTTTGAGATCCAAAACTTGCTAAATTCCTTCCAATACAATTTCATCAATTGCAACCTCAAATTGTGATCTATCAAGATTAATTTATTTGGAATAGTTATCTTTTGCTCGCAGTCTTGACAGTGCATTTTATCTTTGATAAATAGCTCATTATTTATCATAAGGTCCCTGGCAACTTTGAATGAACTAACGTCCGGATTAAATATCCAGTGCAGTTGATTTTCAAGCTTTTCATACAACGTTTTTTTAAATTGAGGACGAGACTGGAAAGCCGTGATTATTTTGGGTAGAAAGTTATGCTTTACGCAAGAGTAATAAACTCTTTTCATGGCATTGTTGCAGTCAGATTGGGTTCCAAGCCAAAAGTTACTTTCTACCATGTCGTCCAAACTCTCAGGGATACTTGGCTTGGACGTAGACCACAAAGATGAAAACATTTTTGCCCTATAGGTTTGACTGGTTGTTAAAACTATGATTGCCCAGAGCGCCCAAATCACCAAAAATTTAGTGCTTTTAGCAGTGATTTTATGCCCCTGATCTACTAGAAGTATTAGTTGATCGGACCAGTTCTTTGAAAATGAAGAAATTAGCTTAAATTTTAATTCCTGAAATGACAAAAGAAGAGGAATGGAGATACTCGCAAGAAAGATCCCAATCCATGTCCACACATCTAATGGATTTAGTAGTCCGAGAATTCTTATCTCAACGCTTTCTGCAGCTTTCTTATGAATGACGATGAATGAATTCTTCATTGGCTTGATGTCGTATGGAATATATATCTGGCCATAGAGATTTTCAGTCAGATAAACTCTGAAGTAGAAGTTACTTATTACTTTACTTTTAGAAGTGGTTGGGACAACTGTAAAATTTAATTTAATTGTCAAAAGCGTTCTGCTACATTCCTCTTTCCAGATTCTTGTAATGCCTTGCTTGAACATTCCGCAGAATAGCTTCTGGTTCAGAGTTAGATACATATGTTTATCGTAGGGATCTACAGGCCCCGCTATTTTATAGAAGTGAAGGTTACTATGAACAACACGCCATAAGTTTGAAAGTGTCTCTAATGATTGTATGTTGTCGGGGTAGATCATCGTACCACGATTGATAATGAGGTTAGCCATATAAATTTGACCTTTCAAAGGACTACACCTTAAAACGATTAGATTGGGTAGAAGTTGTAGCAGGTCAATACTTTCCATTTCAAGCCGGCCTACCCTAAAATGTATTATTAGAAGGAAAGTAGATGTTGATGACTCGGGATGATAAGTCCATTGCTGGATCTCATGGTGGCTGTCCTCGACAATTGCTATATAGCATTTGGCTAATTGCTGTTTAGGAAATGACTCTAAATAAGTTGGCGATATTGGCATAATTTCAAATGGGTCTTTGTTCCTCGTTTGAACTTTGAATGCTACGGATTCTGATTGAGATTGACGAATTCCGGATACCGGAATATAGTTTTGATTGGTCTCGTAGTAATAGTATGTAAATGAACATTCCATTTTTCTCAGTTCTGAAAAAACCATTTTGTACGACAGATGAGGCTGTGTGAAACCAAAAGGAATAAGAAAGTGTGAGGCTGTAATGTACAAAAATAAACAGTTTAAAATTTCCATTTTAGAAAATTTGGAGGTAGAACAACCGTGTTAACTTGCAAATGGACGTTACTTGTTGCTAAATCTGAACAACCTTATTATCGACTAGGTTTGAGAATTTTTTTAATCAGGAAAATAAATGTAAAAAGCTTATTTTCTTTTTAAATTACCTAGTTCAAGGATATAGTTTAACACGTGTGAAGTATTTAATAGCTTTAATAAATTGGTATGTTTTGGTTATTAATTAAGCTTGGGAAATTATCATTTCGTGATTAAGCATTTTGTATTTTCTCCAACTTATTTCCTTCTACAGAATACTACTCCCTTTCTTTTCCTCTTTCCGCTCTTTCTGCGTGTATTCGTTCGTTTAGAATATTAGAATTAAATTTTATCGATTTAAAGAAATTGTGGAGCATGTTAAAGAAGAACGAAGACTGATCAAAAGTCATTTCCCGAAAAAAAGGTAAATTTTCTCCTCCCCATCATTTCGGAAATGTGACTAAATGCTACGGTCAAGGGCATGTAATTTTATAAAATAAACGATAAAATATTTAGTGTGAATATTTTCAATTGGGTGAAAGTCGGACGCTTTAAATATTTACCTAAATATCTGTGAATCGAGATATGTTTAATCCATTTTTGGCTACAGGGCTTCACTCTAAACATCAATATTAAACTGTTTCCTAACTTCAGCTTTTTGCTTTTTTAGAATGTTCAAAATTAGTACTTCTAATAAATAATTGAGTAAAAGATTTTGAAGCTACAGAAATTACAATTTCAAATAAAATGTAGATTTAAATTTTGTGTCGAAATATAGCGCCAATTTAACTTTTAGCTCTTAACATTAAAAATTAGTTATGCATCGTGTAGACTTTATTGATTTAGGATGGGATACTTTCCAACAAAAACCTAGAAATAACTTAAGAAAATCAGACGTAATAATGCCAATGGAAACAGCTTTCACTTGCTTTTATTTAAGCTTTAGCCTTGCACCCCTTAAGATTTAGTTTGTGCCAAACAAATTTAAAATGTGGAAGGCATTGCTAAAAATTCACAAATTTCTCCAAAAGATTAGACCTTTGCCTATCCAATACTCTGAGAAGAAGGATGCATTTCATATGAACAAGTCCCAAAAAGTGAAAGCACTTGATTCAGTCATTTTCACAATAACTTGCATTATATGGGCAGGGTCAATAGCAGGACTCAAATCTGACGTATTCAATTCCGGAGAAAGTGAGCGTAAAAGTGGAAAGCAATCTGTACTAAATTTAGTCTTTCATTTTCTCTCTTTCAGTATTTATACGAATATAATTACTTCATTCTTCACCTTCAAGTATTATTCAAAGTCTGCTGTTTAGGTAATAACACAAGCTCATCGTTTCTATCAAAAGCGGGAAGAAAAAGGTTCGCTTGAGAATATCGAAGAAAATGAGGAACAAGAGCAGTCTTTGAGAAAATGCTATTACTTTGAATTTCTCGTATATTGTGTGACACTGGTTGATATCCTTCTTGTTGGAATATTAGCAAGCTTGCCCATTATTAGCAAAAAAAAACTTCATTTCATCTATTAGCAAATACATTTGTAGCGCCAAATGGAAATGAACTATTACTTTCTCTTATTTTCGCCACCTTCATGTTTGTTATGGGTCTCTTCCAATTAACTGTACTCCTTTAAGGACATCTTTGTATGTGTGCAGTTCTGTATGAATCATAGTTTATGTTAAAACCTGCCTTTCCTAACCAATTTGAGAAGCTTTCCATTCTTCAAAATCAAAACCGAGAGGCGCAAAAACCTTTTTCCGAAAGAAGTCGCACTATTTCGAAAGCCTACTATTTATCACAGAATACAATAGATTTGGCTATGCATTCTTTGCATGTTGCATGTTTACCGGAGTCTGTATAAATATCGTGACTACTTTTATATGCATTAAACACTTTTCAGATTTAAATAATATAATGTTAATGGGATTCTTTGGGCTTGATTTATTTACCGCATTGGTTACTGTTGGACTTCATAGCTTTGCTATGATACCAGAGGAACAGTCAGATAAGTTTCATTAGTTTTGGAAGTCCAGATTGTTTAGAAAGAAGGAGAAAAAAGAGTACCAAGCTTGTTGTCCTATTACGATAGCTATTGGCAATTTCTTTAAATTAACGAGAACAACATTACTCAATACATTCGAGCTTGATGTAAATCAAACTGTTACCCTATTGCTCATTTATTAAGATACTTAATTGACCGTTTAAATTTACTTAAATTATTTAAAATACATAAAATTAAAAACTAATCGTAAGATGAATATTTGTTTAAATCCATGTTATTTATTATTTTACAAAGGCATAAAAACTACATGATTAACAATAAGCATAACTACATTGTACAGCACATTCGTTAAATATTAAAAAGTACAAAATGGTTTTCTTTAAGTCTTTTCTCCGTTTGGACCACTTGATAGTCTTCGAATACCAAGCTCTCCTAGCAACCTTCTTATGCCGACAATTTCCAAATTGAACTCTTCACGCGAGCCTTTGTTCAAAATAGCTGGGTTATATTTGCCATTAGTTATAAGAGTTTTGATAGCGTAGATCAAGTAGAGTGCGCACGAGTTGTAAATTTTTGGTTGGTATTTAAACTTATGTACTATACACCTAGCATTCTGTAACATAAGCCTGTCCTTCAACCCTTTCACTACGTTTCTTAACTTAAGCTTGCGGCTTAGACGGAATTCTACATAGTCAAGACAATCAATATAAACAAGTTTGTTGCTGGCTCTCTCAAAGTAAATTAAGCTGACATGTTCCATGCAGCCAAGCCAGTTTACAATAAAGAAAATTTGCTGCGCAGTGTCCATCCAGTTCTTGGCAATTTTATTTTCAAACGTGTCCCACGAATATGATGCGCGGCACAGCATCTGCGTCTCCTCTCTCGTATTCAGTTTACTAGTAATAATTTGAAAAAGCATCGGTGTTGTGATGCAGACAGGGTGATGCGTAAGTCTCAAAACGTTGTCGACGCCTTTATGCATTTCTAGGCTAAACATTTTAGTTAATCCCTCTTCAATTTCTTCGTCAGTTAGTCCGGTAAAATTGTCTTTTTCATACAAATTCCAGTTATCTAGCCACTTTGATAGTCTTCTTATACCAAGCTCGCCTAGCAACTTCATTAAGCGGACAATTGCACAATTAAATTCTAGAGAAGATCCTTTGTCTAAAATATCTGGACCATATTTTCCATTAGTTATAATAGCTCTAATGGCATAAATCACGTGCAGTGCGGACGAGTTATGAATTTTTGATTCAAACTTAAACGTGTGTACTTTCCAGTTTGCATTCTGTATTTTAAGCACCTTCTTTAACCCATCCAAAATATTCGTTAGCACAAACTTGCCGCCAAAATATGGTTTTTCAACTTCAAGACAATCAATATAAACAAATTGGTTGCTGGCTCTCTCAAAATAAATCAGGCCGACATGTTCAATACCACCAAACCATTTAACAATGAAGAATATTTGCTGGGCCGATTCCATCCGATCTAGGACAAGTTCATTTCTAAACGTATCCCAATTATATTCTGAAATACAGAGCATCTGCGATTCCCCCGCTATGGACAATTTGAAGGTTTGAATTCGGAAAAGATCCGGTGTTGTGATGCAGACAGGAGGATGCCTAAGTCTCAAAACGTTGTCAGTGCCCTTGACCATGTTCGCCCCAAACATTTTACGCAATCCCTCTTCAATTTCTGCATCAGTTAGTCCGTCAAAGTTGTCTTTCTCATAAAAACGCCATTTATCTGGAGTACCGGTCGCCATCGTCTACAACAAACAAATTATTTTTAAGAAATATGCAAATTTATACATTAAATTATTTATAAAATAGTTGTTTTTTTTAGGATTTACCTCTTAACACGCTATAACCCTTCCGATTCGTACAGTTCCCAGGCCAAGCAAAGCCAATAAAAAGCAAAATTAAGACCGAAAATGGCACGCGCCTCTTCAAAAAAGGGGGAGCCACCAAAAAGTAAAAGTGTATTTATTCCGATTAGGACCTTCCACCCAAAACTAAAATGGCACGCTATAGACCTAACCCTTTAGGGCTTAACCCCTTAAAAGTAAACTGAAGTGTCTCTACTGAGGTAAACTTTACCTCTAAAAAGTAATTTTTCTACTGAGGTAAACTCTACCTCTAAAAAGTAATTTTTCTACTGAGGTAAACTTTTACCTATGAAAATTAAAAATCCACTTAAAAATGCGCAAAAACAAACAAAATTGGAACAAAATTGGTACAAGATGACTGAAGCAATGATAGAAAAGTTAAATGAGAAAGATAAATGTCACGTTTGTCAACAAAATAAAACAAAATCCCATTTGGATTTTCTCAAGGTGAGAGAACACATCAATTATAGCCGTTTTCTCAAAGACCGAGAATTGACTCGGGTAGCATAAAGAGCTGGCATATTAATTCAAATGATAAAATCTATGATGTCAAAGAGTTTTTGAATTATTAAAATTGACTCCGTTTCAAAGCCTAATTTGAACATAATGGCTCATTTATATAATTTTGGTATGCAGATGCTACTTCTTATAGAAATAATAATAATAAGTTCTTCAAGGTTTAATATCATATTTAATCAATTTAAAAGCAACTTATGAATCATATAACTGCTTTTAAACTTTTATGCGAAGGTGGAACATGGAAAAATTATTTATGTAAAAATTCCAGAGATATTAACTGAGAATTAATTTATAATTTATTCATTTTGCTAAACTGAATTCATTTCTACATGGTTTTATTTAACTCAAACGGTTTACCTGCAAGATTAAAATTTAATTAAAATTAATCAATTTTGGGGCAACATGCACTATCCTCTAACTAAATCTGTAACAGAGTAAAATATTAATATTAATTGCTTCAACTACGTAGTTTAAAACTCCCGGCTGGTAATTACTTTATTGAATTTTCTTCAACTTTCTGCAACTTTCTCCATCATTGACAAATGATAATCAGCATCCGGAATTAGAGCAACGGCAAGTGGTTTGGGTGCAAGAATAGCATCTGTATCCGAGTCTCCAGCAACAATCAGAGCACCCAGCCGCACAATAACAAGAAGTTTCAACGGTTGGATCAGGAATAAAAATTGAAATGGCAGAGCTTGATTCTGATTTAGGATGATTTATAGCAGAGACGGCTGACCCAGATTTTTCTGCAGGGCCCTAGAGTAATTTATAGAGAACATTAAAAAATTTGTCAAGCTGTAAATGTATTTAGATTGGATATTGGAAAGTTACCGCAGAAACAGAAAGAGTAACAATAGCAATAAGAGCGAGGATGATGAGCTTGGCCATTTTGAAAATTGAATTTGCTTTCGCTTTTTGAAAATAAAAGAAATTAAGCTGAATTGGAAATTCCAATTTGGAATACGTTTTTGGCTTTGGAAGTGAATTGATTCTGTGGTAATTGTAGACTCTCTCTGTTCGTTTTATACCATTTTCAGATTGGGAGAAAGTACATTATCTTCCCGAATAATTTACTAAATAAAAGTAAGCGCTTGCGTATTTCTGCCAAGCCAAATTAATCTGTTTTGACTTGACTGATTAAGATGGCAGGAAACGAGCTTAACTCCCATTTGGAGCCTCTAAACATGAAAGCAATGATTAACTCAAAAAGCAGTTTTTACCTGATCGGTTTAACGTAAATGTTTACATTTGATATTTGTGTTGGCATTTTCAGAAAAGCGTAATCTTATCACTTATTTTGTGCTGTGAATGCTTTAACGATTCAGAGAAATAGTAGGTTAATCAAATAAACAGATAAATTTACGTAATACGAAAAAGGTGTGTTGGCTCAATGAAGCAGTTTAATCCTGAACTTGATATTGAAACGTTTATGTTGAGATAATGCTTGTCTTTTGTCATCATTCATTTACAATGTAAAAGTCGCATGCGTGAGCTGTAGAGAGAAAAACATGTTTTCAATTGTTGTATGCAGTGAAGTCCTATCGTTTCCTGTCTTAATAAATAACCGTTGTTCGTAGACCAATGACCAATCAAAACAATCGGAACGAAACATTCCATAACAAATATTTCATTGGAACTGGATGATCTTTAGCGGCTTCAATCAAAACAGATTATTAATCAGAGAGAAAAACTACGCTGGTTCTTAATTTCATTGGAATACTTCACCTTAACACGCAAAAGTGATCGTTGTTTTTAGATAAAGTCTTGCTTGACTGCAGATGCTCACAAATCAGTATAAATAAGCGCCGACAGAATCTAAAATTATCACAGAACTAACTTGCTCTCAAACAAAAACTATTCCATTCCAAGCCAATTAAAACTTTCGTTTTTTTAGAAACAAACTTTCCAAAATGACCACGCTCACCATCATCGCCATTCTTACCATTATTGCTGTGTCCGTGTCCGCGGTAATTTTTCAAAATCCAAAATAAATTATCTTCTAATAGCTTTATTTTTTACTAAACTTCCTATGAATTATTTTAGGGCCCCGCTGAGAAATCTGGAGTAGCCGTCTCCGCTCTAGCTCATCCCAAAGCAACCTCAAGCTCAGCCATTTCAATTTTCATTCCTGATTCAACCGTGGAAACTTCCTGCTATTGTTGGGCTGGCTGCTCTGATTGTTGCTGGAGACTCGGATACAGATGCTATTCTTGTACTCCAACTACATGCTATTGCTCTAATTCCGGATGCTGACCAATTTAGATCAAAATCCAAAACTAAATACACATTTTCTTTTGGCATTTATTGATTGGAAATTTTAGTTCTTATGTAGCCAAAATACCCAATGAATAAATAAATATATTCTACATTATCCAGATTATTCAGACAATCCTTTACTTAAACATTTTTAACATAAGACAATCCACAGTTCTATAAACAACCCAATAAAAATAACTGCCATCGGATCCCTCCAATAATGGATAAAACATTCCACATGAAATAGTTAAAGGCTTCATCCCTTTATAAATTTTCCTTACTAATTTACCTCTCACTGAACTTCCGCTTATCATTCTTTTCCTACCATTTAAAGCCTTCTTCGTCCCCTCATGGACATCTATTAGCATCGGAAAGAATAAAAAGACGAACGAAGCTAGCATTAGTGAGAGCGCTGGGAAAAGGAGAAACAGTTCTAGAGGAATTTTTGAGAAGAATCGCAGCGTTACGACGTTAGAAATTATCAAGATGAGAAACCCAACTCCCATCATACTTGCAATGTAAGCTGAGAAAAGCTCCCTTCCAATTTCGAACGAGATTCTTAAAGAATTATAATACTTTAAGAATAAGCCATTGCTAACTTCGGCAACGGGAAATATTTCAATCAAATCCACAATTTTTATAACAACTTCCATCCAGAATGCGAAGAGGGGTAGGAGAAAATTAAAAAACCGACATATTTCGAAGGTAGCAATTGATGTCAGCATCATCCTTAAAAATAATATTATTTTTGGATAAGAAGGCCCAACTAAAACTAAAATTGCGGAATGAAAAGGGTCAAAATCGAAAATGACTAAGGACGGCGCTATCACGAATGGAATAGTAAAAAATGTTATCTCGCATAAGAATTCAACTGCTGCGATTACCTTCCAAAATAATTGCATTTTTTGTGAATTCCGGTTCAAAATAAGATGATCCAATTTCAATTTAAGGTATTTCAGTAAATCTAGGCTTTGTGGGATAGTGTCTTCATATTTAATTGAGATGATTCCAAAGCAAATGAGAAGAATAATAGCGGCTGATACTAAAAAGGCTATTATGAGACGCGATACGACGCTTTCAGTCACAACGTCGTAGAGATAAGAAACGAGTGTGAATCCAACAATAAATACGGCGTTAAAAAGCCATACAATAGATTTCTTCGATTTTCTAATTGATTCGGTTGGAAAGTCCCATTTGAACATAATTGAGTCATAGTTTAAGAACAAGTGGTAAAATTTATTGTGGAGGTGGAAGGTATGCGAAATGCTATAGTCGAAAGTGTGACAGGTAAATAAAATTTCTAACATTTTCTTGCACAATTGTCTTGAAAATCTTGAAAGTTTAGACTAGCAGGCAAGTTACTTTTGGTGAACTGCATAAAAAGCTGAATAAACGCTACTGAAATTATGGAATAGGTCTTGCAAAGAGTTAGCCTTGAAAAATTTCTGAGTACCAATTTATGAGTTATGAAAAAATTTCATTCAAAATGAATTTAAAAGATATGAACAAAACTCAATTTATGAAACCTTAGATAAATAAATTAAATTTATCAAATAAATTAATTTTCATAATATTTTATTTATACAAGAACGTTTAAGGTACTTATTAACTTTAAACTATCTGCTATATATTATCTTATAAAATACTGTCTAATACTAACTGCTTGTATTGTAAAAGACACCATTAGTAATAAAGGTTGTGCAAATCTATAAAAAACTTTCTCCAACTTTCTCTATCATTGACCCTGGTTGGCTTAACATCCGGAATTAGAGCAACGGCAAGTAGTTGGATTGCAAGAATAGCATCTATATCCGAGTCTCCAGCAACAGTCAGAACAACCAGCCCAACAATAGCAGGAAGTTTCAACGGTTGGATCAGGAATGAAAATTGAAATGGCAGAGCTTGATTCTGACTTGGGATGTGCTAGAGCGGAGACAGCAGCTCCAGATTTCTCTGCTGGTCCCTAAAATATTTAATAGAAATTTTTCAAAAAATTCGTAATATTTAGAAATGTATTTGGTTTGGATATTGAAAAGTTACCGCAGAAACTGAGACAGCAATAATAGCAAGAAGGGTGATGGTGATGAGCTTTGCCATTTTGAATAGTAGACTTTGTTTTGAGAAGGTATTAAATTGAAGTGATATTGAAATACTTTTTGATCTTCCAAAGAGATTGATTCTGTGATAACTGTGGTGTCTGAGCTCTTATTTATACTAGTTTCTGACAAGCTGATATTACCTGTCGACTGTGGTGCGCTTTAATGTAATTAAAAACAACATGTTTTAAACATTCGTAATTATTCTGGCTTAAACCAGCTAATCTGTTTTGATTTCAATGATGGCCTACAAGGTAAGAAGCCTATTTCTGTGAATAACAAATGTCACCTAATCTCACCGAAATGGTTATCAGCATGAGATTTAAATAAATATTTACAATTTTGCATCAACATGTCGCAATTGTCGTCACCTTATCATGTTTTTCACCTGATGTTTTGATGATATGAGTAATTAGATGTGTAAACATAGTCTAATTCAGCGAAATAGGTCAATCACGAAATATTATTATTGCTCATGATGTGGCTTACCTAATATTGTTTTCAGTAAAAGAGCGTCACCATGAACTTGATATGCGAAAGTCCATTTGCGATAACTCATGTCTCCTGCAGCAGGAGTCCTGTTACTTAATTTATGTGTAAACAATTGACTCAATTATTTTGATCATCTTTTCCTGTTTTTGTCTTTGTAGCTTGATCCAAGCCACTTGAAAAATATTTCAATGAAAGTCGATGATGTTTGTTTACAATGCAACATGAGTAATTTCCTGCTATTATAAATTCAATCTGAATTTTTGAGCAGATCGACTTGGGTTAAGGAGAATAATTACGCAGACTTTGTTATTTTTTAAGACTTGGCTTGGCGTAATTGTTATGTTGTTATTCTTTTGTGACATGAACGGGTATAAATACGAGAGGGAAGATTTTACAATGATCACAGAACTAACTCAGTTGTATTAGAATACAAATTTAATAATAAAAAATCCTCCAATATCTTAAAAAATCAATATTTCGAAATGGCCAAGTTAATCATCATATCCATTCTTGCTATTGTTGCTGTCTTCGTATCTGCGGTAACTTTCGAATATTCAATCTAAATACATTTATAACTTGACAAAATTTTAATGTTCTCTATAAATTACTCTAGGGACCAGCAGAAAAATCTGGGTCTGCCGTCTCTGCTATAAATCATCCTAAATCAGAATCAAGCTCTGCCATTTCAATTTTCATTCCTGATCCAACCGTTGAAACTTCTTGTTATTGTTGGGCTGGCTGTTCTGATTGTTGCTGGAGACTTGGATATAGATGTTATTCTTGTAATCCAACCACCTGCCGTTGCTCAAATTCTGGATGCTAACCAAATTATGCCGAGAACATTTATACCAAAGAATTTATTATATTTGTTTACCTCTTTTTAGTTATTAATGAAAATAAATAAATAATATTTTGCAAACAATTCTTTCCAATATCTTTCTATAATGTATGCCGCAAAAGCCACCCCAATCCCATCCACAAGTAGGACAAATATGCACGCAATATTGCCCTGCATTGTAGCCCTCTGTGGTCTCCCCACTGAGTGCATTTCCTCCTTGAATATACTCCAAAGAAGTTTCCTCCACCTCATTTAAATCCCACTTTGATGAAAAGCACTAACCCTCTGCATTATGATTTTCGGAAAGCTTCCTTCTAGATGAATACCATTTGAATTATCTGCATAAATTTCCTTTCCCATCCCTTCTTTCAAGCTTTTGACAAAAACATTGCATTGACTTGTGGGCAAAAATACTGCCGTTTTATTGCACTTTTTAAGCAACCTGTACAAAATTTTATTTTCTTCCCCTGAATACTTTTCCACAATGAAACGCGATTGTTTATTATAGTCGAAGTAATTTCTTGCAAGTTTTTTTGTAAAGTTGAAATGTTGAACGGACCACTTCTCTTGCAATATTTATTGGTTGGAGTTGACTGAAGTTGAATACTAGATCGAGCAATGGATCTGTATGTTTCTTTTGTCCATTTGGTAATAAATTATAAATTTCAATAGGGCACCTTTCCACCTACAAAATGTCAAACAGCCAAAACGATTTTCCTAATTCCTACAAATGTGACCCAGAGAATTTCTACGTGTTATTTTATCGAAAAACGAAAGGTACTGACAAAGCATAATTATCGCGTAATGAATTTGGGGCTGGGGACACTTCCTCTTAAACAATGCACACAAAATGCGAATATAAACTCGTCAATATATGCCAATCCAAGAATTTCGTTTCTGCTACAATGAAAAATGCACTAGTTCCAAACTCGTTTTAGCATTGTTTTAATTGCACTGGAAACCACTAAACAGGAATTATATAAGGTTGCCCTTAATTTAATGAAAATGGTTATCAATTTCGTCAAAGTCAAGTCGACTGTGTGACGTACAAATAAAATTTTCAACATTGTGCACAATTGCTTTGAAAGATTTGTAGCACAACTCAAGAAACGCGCAGCTTGCTTTTACCAAAATGTTTTATGAAAGAAGGCTAATTAAAGCTGTGGACAAAAATGGAAAGTTTAAGAAAAAGACTGGAGAAAAAGTTGGCCTTGAAATTACTTGCGATAAATAATTCATGAGTTATGAAAATGCTTTTAAAAATCAATTTATATATATATCCATTTTTAACTTAATTGTAGAAGTAAATTAAATCAATATCAATTTGCATATGATTTTATTTAAATCAAATATATAATTTTTGTCTAATCTAAACTGAAAAATTAGAGAAAATGAGACAATTGGATGGTTTCAGCTAGCTTAAGTATGTATTGTGTAATAAGTAGTTTATTTTTAAGAAGATTATCTGCTCATAATTATGGTAATGTAGACTAAAACCAGTTGATTTGCCTCAAGATATTTAGCACCCAATATTAGAGCAACGGCACCAATTCGGGGTACAGGAATAGCACCTGAATCCGAGCCTCCAGCAACAGTCCGAGCAACCAGCCATACAATAGCAAGAAGTTTCAACGGTTGGATCAGGAATGAAAATTGAAAGGGCAGAGCTTGAAGACAAGGGACGATTCTCAATTGAGACGGCTTCCCCCGATTTTTCCACAGGGTCCTAAAATAATTTATGGATTTTTAAAAAGATTAATTGAATTGTAACAGTTAATTTTGATATTAGGAAATTACCGCGGAAACGGAAACAGCAACAATGAGAAGAAGAGCGATGATTACCTTGACCATTTTAAACAATAAGCTTTTTTTTAAAAAAAAGAAGGTTTATCAGTTTGACTGGTATTTAATTACTTTTGAAGTTTGCGAGTTAGATTGATTCTGTGATAATTGTTGATTCTGCGCTCGTATTTATACCAAATTATTTATTAGACTTTGATATTGTTTACGAATATTAGTTTGTAGGTGATACGTTTCAATTAATGAACCTGCGTAGTTCCTTCGGTTTAAACCAAATAATTTGTTTTGGTAAGAATGGTGGCGTGAAAGGTACGAGTTACTCGTAAATAAATAAATATGTTTATTGTCAATCATGGAACCTTTATACAAGGTGTCTTACACCAGAGACGTAAGAGGAGTCGCGTCTTATACAAGGATATTCAAATTACAAAGTTTGCCTAATTTCATTGAATAATTTATCAGTAAATATTTATAAGTCAAAACAAATAATTTGATTTGACATTGCACAATCGTTGAAACCTTATCATGTTTTTATTACCTGATGTTTTGATAATGTGAAACTAACATTTGGTTAAAGTCATCAAATCAAAGTCACGTAAGTCTTTTGGTGTGAAAACGTAGTTTGATTCAACGCAACAGATCAATTATGAAAGTTGATATGTTTGCGCATTTTTTTATGAGGCGGATGATCTGCTTCGTCGCATTGCAACAAAACGAATCACCCACCGGGAAATCAATAAATGGGTTAGCAAGAGACGGAAATTATCTTATCATTGATTTTCAATAAAATCGTTAATGTAATTATTATTTTGTTTAATTTACTGTTTTTGTTTCTTCATTAAAGTAACTGGGAATTTTTCAATGAAAGTTGTTGACTTTTTGCTCGTTTTGACTTTACGAGCATTTATTTTCGGCCAAGATTGGCATAAACTAGAATAAACATGAGCACAAAATTAATTCTAAAGCCGGAACTAAATTTACATAAGTTTGATACAAATTATAGTGATAAACTCATGTAAATTAATTGTCTTTTGGCCACTCTTCAATGAGAGTTTTCAGAGTTTTCGTTGCTAAAGTGGAGCAATTAACGGAATTGACACATCTCTTAAGTTGAAGTGCGGAAATGTCCTCTAAACTTTCCTTGTCTAATTTCTCCATGATATTTTAAATTTAGCATTTGACCTTATAACTCGGACTGAAATTTATTCTAAATAGATATCACAGGTTGCCCCCAAAATGAGTCTTACGCGAATTGAACTTATATTTTGGTTTATTTTAGTTCTACAAGCACATTTAAATAACTCTCTATCATTTAATAGATTACTTGGTTTGATGAATCCTTGCTCCTTGAATCATTTCTACTTTCACTCAAGTGAAAGTCCCACCCCAAATAGCTTCCTTCAATTGATGGAAAGTGTAAAAGTTGGTCCTGTTTTGACATTTCGTGTAACTCAAGTCCAAGCAGGAAATATAACTGAAAAGTTTTTACAAAGTAGAAGATGACAGTTGTCAAAATGCGTTGCCCACGTTATACATTCTTCAGATTTGGGAAAATACGCATTTATGCAAAACGAAGAGCCAATTTTTCCTGATTTTGTCGTCATTACAAATACGGAAAAGATACAAACTCATTACCAAATGGAAAATATAATTGGCTTGATTGCTCCCGGTGTAACCGTAATAGAAATTAATAATAGCAAAAATGTCTTTTTTGTTTGCATTCCATGCGAGACATTTGCGGATAAGTTGATTCCAATAGAAAATGTGGATTCATACGAGGTTTTGGTTAAAATGTGGATGAAGCTGAATGCTAACTTAAAAAATGGTTATATTGCAACTGATCGAAATATAATCCTTAATGACTACATTTTTAACAAGGATCCATCGAAAATCTGCCAGATGTATGTGAATTCCATATATTTCACAAGCCCCACTATTTGCAGCCTTCTACTTGTGGCATATAAGCAAAATTTCACATTTATAAATGCTTCAGTAATCTCCGTACCGCATTCATTTCTTAGAATTGCCCAAGTAGCTCGAGCTGAAATGATAAATTCTTTGGTTAGTCAAATGAAACAACTGCCTTATGGAGTTATTGTTGAGCGCTTCGGCTTTATTGTTGTCGTTAGTGATATTAACGAATTCCAGGCAGGAACGAGAATGGAAGGCATTCTCAGTCCGTTTGGTTGGGAAGTGTGGCTAGCTTTAATTGGAATAAGCTTATTGCTTGCGATATTTTTAAGTTTAAATGCAAAACAATACTGGACGACATTTAGAAAAAGGTTGTTTGGATTATGGGCAATTTCAATTGAACAATCGGGGAAAGTTTGGAATGGGTTAGATAAGAAGTTTTATTTAATGACGCTGTGGTTTCTCTGGGCAAGCAATGCAACAATCATCTCGAATGGTTATAAAGGAAACATATTCTCCTCACTGTCATCACTTCCCAGCCCAATTGTACCTTCCAGTTTGGATGGGTTGGTTGAAAGTGGCATCATGATGGGTACAATTAGAAGATGCCGAAATACAGAAACGATGACATACAGCTCGTGTCTTCGCGACGCTGCAGTTCCGGAAATTCTTGCTGACCATAATGGAAATTTCACTGGCTTATTGGAAACTGTGCAGAAGAAATTAGTTTGGTTTTCAACAGAATGGTTGTGGGATTTTGTAAGTTCGGTTTTGGAAAATGGGTCCACGCAAGTTGAATTGAAAGCTAAGATTGACATGCCAAAGGAATATGCAATAATTGATTCAGAATTATTTACCGAATTATTAAAAACCAGCATAAATGAGCTGAGCGAATGGTGGATTTCCAAAAGGGTAGAAGTCCCAGTATTTAATTACTTTGTACTTAACGAATTAATGGGAAATTACCTTTATAATATTTTTGAGCAACGCATAGCCCAAGTAATTGAGTCGGGACTTTTCTCAGAGTGGAAAAAGTGTTTTACATCTGAGGGGAAAATTGCTTTGATTAGTAGAGTATTTAAAAGTCTTGAAGTTAAACCTTATAAATTCCCATTAAGAGAAGGCATAAAACAATTTGAATTTAGACAGCTTCGAAGAAAATTTCTGCTTTGTACACATTGCGCTCGGGGAAACCTTGATTTGGAGCAATTTAAACCAATTTCAAATCAAGTTTTTAAAGGGATAATGATATTCTGGATAATTGGCGTTGGAGTAACTGTAGCAGCATTTATATTAGAATTTTTCGCAAATGGGAATGCAAAATTAAAAATGATGCAAGCAAGCAGCTCATTATTTGTGTGTATGAAGCGTTTTTTTAAAACATGTAAATTTCGTGAATAACAAAGATTAAATAGTATTTACTAAACAAAAATTCCACCAAAGAGCAATTCTCCTTACATTGGAGAAAGCATTTACCTGAGGTAAATTCTTGTTACTTTTTCGTTTCTCAAGTTGTAAGTTATACTATTTTGCGAGAAAACCTAAGTATTATGTTGTCCATAGATTTAAATTTCAAAAAAAGCCTTTTTGTTTCAGAAAGAAAGGATGACAAATCCTGAATTGCCGACTGGCATGTGTAAACGAATACTAAAAACGCCTATAAAGTTTCAAGTTCAAACCTAAAAGATTATATGATTCCTCTTAAGTTTGGGAACAATATTGGTATGATCTGATGATTAAATGAGCAAAATTCCCCTTACATTGGAGAACGCTTTTAATGTAAATTCTATACCCTTTTTACCTTAGAAGAGTAGAAAAATATGACTTTTTGACGAAATTTGCTTAATAGTTTATACAACTGCAATCTCAAACAGGATTTTTTTCTGTTATGCATTGTACCATCTCATTTCATAGTTTCAAACATTTTTTTAACAAAGTTCTGTTATTCAATGTTCAAATCAAAAAATCGCTTCAAACCAGGATGCATTTAAAAAAAATCACCAGTATTATCTACGTATAAGAACAATACTCCTTACATTGGAAAAAGCCTTTACATGAGCTAAATTCTCGTTACTTTTGAGAAAGCTAGGAATGAGGACTGTAACTAAATAACTATACTAAAACTATAAATTGCATTCTTCTTCAAAATTGTTCTCTCTCTCACTCATTGCAAGTTGAAAAAAATTGCACTTAGCGATACTAAAAACGCGTGTTTTTCATGGCTAGCGCTTAGCCCAACATGTTTGGCGTTTGGCATCCTTTTTAATCAATAATTGAGTCAGTAAGCCAACCCCAATTCAACCTGACCTGCATTCTATTTTATTAAGGTAAGCAAATTAATTTATGATTTACTAATTGCGTCAAATCGAATTGAAAAAATCCTGTTCCTATTTGCACTATAACAAATGCTATTCTCGCCAAAAGGCATGTCGTGGCTGAACTTGTTGTCTGCGATAAAAACGCAAGAGCACATTTTATATTAAGTTTTACCGCCTTGGGTTAGTTTACAAATGCAAAGCATCATCTTGTTCACTTTTTGAGAGAAGAAAGATCTTTTCAACATTTTGCCCGTTTTTAATACCAATGTTAGAAGATATAATCGAGAAGAAACGGTGGAAGTAATTTCGTGTGTTTTGTGTTTTTGCACAATTGCTACTCTTCCTTCTAGCAAAGATGATTAAATGAGCAAAATTCCCCTTACATTGGAGAAAGCTTAGCCATTGCAGGCTCACTTGACGCAATTTATGACGTTTATGCCATTATCGGCACTCTTCTACTCGACAATTAATAAGTTAAGTGAGCAAAATTCTCTTCACATTTGAAAAAGTTCATAAAGAGGTCGTAAGGTCAGGATGTAATGGTCACAAATACAAAAAGCATTGAACGCTTTGGTAGAGCAAATTTAATTGGCGATTACTCATGAATCATAGTATCTCGGGCCACATCACAGATACGAAAACAAACAATTGGTTTATAAACACAAAATCAAAATCAAACTTTGAAAGAGCAAAAGGCACAAGTCATAACTGTTTTCTTATCAAAATCAAATATTCTAGTCAGAATATTTCTTTACCTTAAAAAATATCCCTAATGGTGGTGAAAAGTGATTATAAAGTTTTTTCATGCCCGTTGCCTACTCTACTTATTCTAGGTTTAAATACTAGACGCTCGTTTTGAATTAAATTGGGTGGAAAAATTATGATTTACGTCCCCTAAATTGGGATCCCTGTGCTTTCGCTTAAAACTTACAATAGAAATAACCTAAATCTTTTTACTAACTTGTGGAGTCCCACGGCGTCCATAGATAATGGCCTTAAATAATCGCAGTTTGCGGAACTGCGACTTAGGGTAACTGATGACATTTCAATTTCACGATGAGTTTGAACATTTAGAAGCTGGGTACTGACTTGAGTGAAGAAATAAGCTGCTCCTCAGCCCCTGCATACCTCATTTGGAAGAAGAAGGTAGGTATCTCAGAAACTTTGGCTGTCAACTAAAAAATAATAAAAATAAAATGATTTAAATAGATGATGTCAATAATTTGCAGTTGGCATCTGAAGCATTTTTGTAATTTATATTTTCAAAATACCTTATTTATTTAATCCCATCCAAGCGACTCGCTTGAAGCGAGATGTCTTTAGCAAAACCAAAGGATGCTTTGTGTTAGTCAAAAGCCCAACGTTCCAACACGTCGGCTTCTGAATGCTCTGCCTTTCTGTAATTCATTCAGAATATTTTAAAAATTTAAGCCACTGTTCGTTATTTACACAAGTACAAAAATTATGCTATAATTTTTCTAACCTGTCCAAGAAGTTGGACCAGTTGAAACACAGCATTATTCCAGCAATGAATAGGATCCAAATTTGCGGAGAAAAATCACTGATTTCTGCAATTATCAATAAAATTGCTTAGAAATTAAGAACGTTGCATGCATAACTTCTAAAACTAATACTTTTAATAGTTTCGTAGAATTAATTATTTTAAATGGTTCATTTAACTTGCTTACGTTAATAAAGTAGAATTGGTGCCGGTAGACTGCAGATATGAGTCATATCATATGACTAAGGTAGGTTAGACGCACTTAAATAATTTAACAACTGGCTACACAATTTATATCTTTGGCCGAAGACCAGCTTCTTCTCTGGAGTGTTCTCCACAAAAGTCAAACTAGAACTGAAATGAATTCTCCGGGTGAAGCGACTATGAAAACCATTGCAAACATAATTGGAAATTTTCAGTAAACCCTTTCATGAAAATGGGTCGATGCTTATGCTATTTCAATACCTTGCTTAAAAAGTTTTTAGAATGCTCAGGTACTTTTTAAGTAAAAAGTATTTTAGACCTCACGTAAGCCCCATATCCCTGCATTTATCTAATGGACATTCTACATTTACTAGAAAAGAGGTTTTGTCTCTTTCTTTTAAAATAGATACCCAAACCTTACTACTAACAAAAACGTTTCTGCATTTTGACAAGGATTAGTTTCTTCAGGAAAGTATAAAAATAATTTTGTGACGAGTAAAATGTGTGCTTTTATGTATGAAAAATATGATGCATTTTCACTGAAGATTCTTCAGGTAGCAAAATGTATGGATTTTAACTTAAAACTAAAGGTTGATGAGTTAAGGATTAAAACGTTTGGTTAAATTTAACTGATGCCGATTTTTGGAAATTTTTCTACTTTCAATTTCCCTGTAAAACAAATTGCTGGACGAATAAATGAAATGTGTAAATATTTAATGGTTAATAAACTTAAATATTAAATTATTTCTGCTGAGATATTCTCCTGATTTAATATGATTTTAATTGAAATGATAAATTTGAATGCTTGGCTACTTAGCAATTATTATATAGAAAGTTTCATTAATTTGTAATATATGCAGAGATTGATTTGTCCTGTGTATGATGGGTAGTGTGTGAAATTCCAAATGAAATAAACTAAATGAATTTTTATAATTAAATTTTTATTCCATTATCAAAAATCTACGTCCCTACATGACTTATTTAGCAGACTTACAAGAATCTCACAAGTACCATTAAAGATTAAACATGAATAGTAAATGATTAGCAAATGACAGCTTTCACAAAAAAAAATTCATAATCCAACAGCTACGCCTTTCACCTAACTAATCATTTTGTAATCTAACACTAATAATTAGTACTAATTCCAAACGACAAGAGAATACATGAACAATTTTGACTAAACTTATCAAAACAACTTAACAAAGCCTGAATGACTTAACTAATCTACTGAACAATCGAAAAAGGTAAAAAAAAATTATGGTGTCCAGTCTGGTTCACCATGCATAATGTATGAATTTGATCGGTACTTCCGCTCATCTCCTGCCTTCTCGTAGAAGTATTGATACTTGCATCGATTGAATCTAGCCGCATCCAATCCATAAGCCTCTATATTGAGTGCCCTCAGCCTTGGAAACTCCTTCCAAATATTAGATTCCCACAAGGAGCTTGGGTCCACGTTGAATTTTATCTTCTCCATTCTTCCTACATCAGCCCAGTCTTGATTGTTCAAATCCCAATGCTCCAAAATGATCTTCAACTTTTCTAGAGCTTTACACGGAGAGAGGAAATCAATTGAAGCCAAGTTTGGCAAGGCTATCCACAGCTCCTTCAACTTTGGCAGGTTCAGCTTGAATTTCAGGCTTTGATTTTTTGCTACCTTGACATCCGCCTTGAATTAAGCTTTTGGGAGCCTTAAGGTAAGGTGCTCTAAAGCCGGAAGCTTTTCCTCCAACATCATAAATGTCGTTCTCCACTCGGGCCATTTCGAAAAATATACGTGATCATCTGGAGAACTGTACTGTGATGTGTTGGCAAGTTTATTAATGTTTGAGAAAGATTCGCCTTCGTCCAAATACTCGAAATCCTGAAGCCCATTCAGAGTGAAAAATGCCTCTTTCAAATTCTCCCGTTCAGTTGGCAAATCAAAATCCTCAAGAAGTGACTGATTGTCATTCCGAATCTGAATCCTCTCCAGTCCGTTCAGATTGCCAAAAAGCTTGTTGAAAAGTACGGAATGAAGAAAATCCGATTTGAGAATTGCGAGTTTGTTCAATTCCGGTTGTGGAAGCTCCATGTCCTCAAGTTCCCTCAGTTCCAGATGGGTAAGCGGTTGGAGATAGTGGCTGGAGTTTATCACAGAAAGTGTCTTCAACTCTGGCATTAGACGCAACCAGTTTGCAATCTGAAGACAAGTTTGAGGCAGTGGGACCATTTCGCACCACGTCATTTCGCAATGCCAAATGTGTCGACCGTACTTCTCCAAAAGGGAGTCAACTGCAGCCCTGTATCGCGCAATGTCATCTTCATTGAACATACGACTGAACAGGGATGGAAAGAGTTTAATCTTTCTAGACAAGAATGGATTCTTTGAAGGTGGATGGGTATCAGAAAACATTCTCATGTCGCTCTCCAACTTTTCCCCACTGAAACAAGTGAAATACGGGTTTCGTATCCACAATTCGCCTTCGACAAAGTTGTGCCCATTGTAATCCAACCGGTAGTTACTGTCATTAAGTTGAAGATGGTTCTGAACTGCTGTGTCCCAGTCGTGGCAGACGAGGCGGAGTTCGCGAATATCTGGGCCATTGATTCGAAACTTTCCCTCGATTTTGCTGACTTCTTTCAATACTTCCGGAAACATGAAAGTGGTCCGTTTATACTTGAAGAGCTCGTACCATTCAGCATGGGCGTTCATGAAATTCTGCTTATCAGCTGGGTCCTCCAACTTGTCGAAGATTTTACAATAGATCTGAAAGAAACACACTCAGCTTATAAATAACTTGTTTCAATTAAAATAGAGGATAAATTAAATGTTTATTTAATGACTAACCTCTTTTGGCAAGATTGTAAACGGATCCCAGGTCACCGTTTTAGATGAATTGATCCCCTCCTCAATCTCTGCTGGAGATTTCACCAACGCCTGGCTTGGTCCTCCTTTCCCCTTCATTTCACCTCAATTAAATCTTCTAATCACAATTAAACATAAACCAGCAATTAAGAGTTGAAGTAGATATCTTCAAAATTTCAGCGAAAGAAATCGAAAAACTTGACTGTCAAGTTGACAGCACAGCTCATCTTTTTCAAGACACTGCTTGGTTTGAGCTTGGCGCTTTTCTTCAAGTAACCTCTTTGTTCATCCAACATGAAAAGTTCACGCGTCGTTCATGAAAAGGCTTAAAAAATTTAAAATTGAATTTTTTGGATTGGAACTTGGAACGCATTCCAAATCTAATTAACTTTTCAATATTATATTCAATTATTTTCTTGAAAGCTTTTGATATTTTGATAAAAGCTTTGTTTATTTGAGACTTGAAAATTAATTAAGTGAAGTTCAATTATAATAAATTCATTTGTCTTAATTGTCAAAGTAAACTTATCAAGCACTTATAAATTCTATAATGCCATTAGATATGTCCTCATAAATGGAAAAGACAATCGGGTAGGTCTTCTTCATGCCATTATAATTTGTCCTTAGAAGCTCCCCAACGCAATAGTTTATTTAGACTTGGTTATTTTGGAATTCTCAAGTTACTCCAAGAATGGAGATGTGGTGCAAAATAATTTTATTCATTTTATTTCAACAAGTAAATTCATATGAGCGGTTATCATTTGAAGATTTGCTTGGCCTATGGGATTCTTGCTCGTTGACATATTTCTACTTTCACCCAAGTGAAAGTCTAAATCCGAATAGTTTTCAGTTGAAAACTGTAAAAGGTGGTCCCATCCTTACATATCGTTTTATTCAAGAGAAGGTGGTGAACATTAGTGGTAGGTCCCCTCCAATAAATATTAATCCAAGGCGCAAATTAACAGAATGTGTTGTCCATCTCGTTTATCCTTCCGACGATCCTGGAACAATACGTAAAATTGCAAAACCAAGAGCTAATCTTTCCTAATTTTCTAATCATTGCAAATATTGCTAAAACACAAACGTATTACAATTCAGACAAGATAATTGACTTGATCGCTCCCGGAGTAAAGGTGATAGAAGTGGACTGGAATAAAAGGGTCTTCTTTGTCTGTATTCTTTGTGAGCCAGTTGAAAAATTGATTCCTATAAAAAGGGCAGAGTCACGCGAGGCACTGATAAGAACGTGAATGAAGCTCAACACTAACTTAAGAAGCGCTTATGTTGCGACAGATGCGCCTATTCCCCTAAATGAATTTATTTATAATGAGGATCCGTCACAAATTTGCCGGATGGTCGTGAAATCAATATACCTCACCCAACCCACTTTTTGTAGCCTTTTACTTGTGGCGAACAAGCAAAATATGACGTATGAAGACACATCAGTTACTGCTGCAGCGCACTCACTGATTGAAACATATAAAATTCCGCATTCAGACAAGGATCAATCTTTAATCCGTCGGCAGAAAAGGGTGCCATATGGCATCTTGCATGATTGCTTCGGCTTCATCATTGTTGTAAGCGACATTGATCAATTCCAGGTGAGAACAAGGATGGAAGGCATTCTCAGTCCGTTTGGCTGGGAAATGTGGTTGGCTCTAGTAGGAACAAGCTTATTTCTTGCTGTCATATTGAGTTTGCATGCAAAACCTTACTGGATGAGCTTTAGGAAAGGTGTACTTGATTTATGGGCTATTCTAATCGAACAGTCGGAGGAAGCCGGGTTTGATAAGAAGCTAATTTTAATGACGCTGTGGTTCCTCTGGGCTGCTCTTGCCAATATCATCTCAAATGGCTACAGGGGAGATCTATTCTCCTCTTTGTCATCACTTCCCAGTCCACCAGTCCCTTCTAGCTTGGATGAGTTGGTCAAAAGCAAAATCATGATGGGGACGCATAGCAAATGCTTGGATCCGAAAACTGGATTGTGGGGCTCTTGTGTTCGCGACGCTGCCATTCCACAAAATCTGACTGATCATCACGAAAGTAGCTCTAATGTTTTTCAAGATGTGCAAAAGCGATTAGTTTGGTTCTCTACAGTATTTTTTCAAGATTTTATAGGTTCGCTTTTGGATGGGTCGCCAGAGGTAGACGTAAATGGAACCATGAACATGCCAAAAAGATATGCTATGATTGATTCAGAATTGTTCATGGACTTATTTAAAACTAGCATGAGAGAGCTGAGTGATGTATGGATTTCAAAAAGGGTTGAGGTTCCATTATTTAGCATAACAGGTTTTGTCACTTTAAAGGGAAACTATTTGTTTAATATTTTACAGCAAAGAATAGCGCACGTTTTTGAATCAGGGCTTTTTTCACAGTGGGATAAGCATCTCAAATCAAAGGCGAGATTAGCAATGGTTTGGCACACATTTAAAGACTTGCAAGGGAAAAACTATAGTTACCCTTGGGGTGGAGAAAGAAAATATTTATTTGAGGTTGGAGAAATTAGGAAAAGGTTTATGCTTTGTACGGAAGCTTGCATTGGAGGAAATAGTGCTTTGGAACAATTTCAGCCAATTCCAAGTCAGGTTTTTGTTGGGATCATGACGTACTGGATGATATGCGTGGGAGGAACTGTGGCGGCGTTTTTATTAGAGGTTATGAAAAAGAAATGTCCTAGTCAATAATAATGATAAGCACGTCCCTGTAAAATAAGCCGACTTATTTGAAATAAACATTTCTTGCTTAAATTTAACAAAGCGGTTTTATTAACAGAATGGAAATTAGATGAAAATGGAATTTTCATTTTATTTATTCATTTATAATTATTTATTTTAGCAAAACATTAAACATCTTTGAAAATTTATATCACTCTGAATCTGAATCCGTCTCAGTCACAATCTTTCTCTGTTTGTTGACGTGATATATTCCATCTTTTGCCTTCCTGTTGATATTTGTTAGGTCCATCTTTTTGGGAATATCTTGCATTACATCTGAATGCTTATTATTCACATGAATCCTCAGATTATGACGGTGAGCATAAGATACTCCACAGACCTGGCAAACGAAGGGCTTCTGTTTGGAATGCGTTCTCAAGTGTTCCTCATGCCTGGTTTTATGACGAGACTTTTTGCCACAAATTTCGCAAGTGAAAGGCCAACTCTCGGGCCCAGCGTGAGTTAGGTTGTGTTGCTGAAGCCTACCATTGTTTTTGAAGCCCTTTCCACACTCTTCACAAACAAAAGGTCTCGTTTCTTTTGAACCTTCATTTTTGTGTATTCTCATATGTGATGATAAGGAATGTTTATTAACTAATTGGTGGCATGTTGGACAATTAACTTTCGCAAAGTACTTCATACCCACTGCATGCTTGTTGCGAATGTGTCTGTCTAGCTCCTTCTGCGTCCCAAATAGGTTAGGACAGTCCTTATCTTGAGTACACCTGAAGAGCTTGGGGTCGTGTTTATGAAGGTTTCGGAGATGCATTTGAAGGCTATCTGTAGCACTTAATTCTTTTCCACAAACGACACATTTGTAGCCTTTCTTCTTGACCTCCTTTTTCTCCTTTTCATCAAAGTTATGCTTTAGCTGAAGGTGGTTGCTGAGCTGATAACCTTCGGTGAAATATGCACCGCAGTCAGCAACATGACATCTTTGAATTTCTTCTTGAGAAAGACCCTTAATATCATGGTTGCTCTTTAAATGATCCAATTGATATTTTCTCATTCCAGGTTTTGCAAAATATCCTTTTTTATAATTACTAACTTTGCAAATGGGACAATCGTGGTCATCGATTGTGAGGGAGAGATGGGTCCCGACGTGGTGTTCAATATAAGGTTTCTCTCCAGTGAAAGTCTCCTTGCACCGTGGACACTCGCGAGATTTTCCACACTTTCTTCCAACCCTTAGCCTCTTCTTTCCTATCTTTCCATGCAGGTTAACCTCGTGATATGCAAGTTTGACAGCGGAAGTAATCATTTGCTTGCAGAAATTGCATTTAAACTTTCCATGCAGCTTTTTATGTTGCTCAAGACCATCTTTAGAATAAAATGGTTTGCGGCAAAATTGCATAGGACAGATGAATATCCCTCTGGGCACTTCAATCCGATGAGTAGCTTCTATTTCTGAATCTTCCAGGGTTTGCGGCATCTCATGTGAAGGATAAGTAAAGATATCAACAATGATTAAATTAGACTCGG